>PVIY010025433.1:0-36814 GCA_004026745.1 Myrmecophaga tridactyla
ATTGACAATATCAACTAAAAGAATCAAATATCGAGGAATAAATTTTGCCAAATATATACCGGACTTAATTAAAAGAAATCAAAATGTCCTAAGTGGGAGGTGTGGTAGTTTCAAGTTGTCACATATCCCGGAAAAGGCCATGTTCTTTTCATCCATTCTTTTAGGTGTAGATCTATGTCGATGGGACCTTTTGATTAGGTTATTTTGATGGAGATGTGACTCACCTCATGCAGGGTAGGACTTGAACCTCTGAGTCATTTATAAGAGGTAAGACATATACAGAAGCTAAGAAATGAAATTAAGAGGAGTTCACAGATAAAAGCCCTGTAGATACTAAGAGAGGACACAGTAGCTCAGAGACCAAGCCACTGGAACCAGAAGCTGAAAGTGGAGGGTCAGTAGACACAGACCCTTTGCTTTCCCATGTGACAGAGATGCTCTGGATGCCAGCAGCCTGTCTTCAGAGTCCAGGTATTGCTCTGTTGATGCCTGCAGATGGACATTTTCACAGTCTAAGAACCATAAATTCTAAGTTAATGAATCCTGATTTAAAAACCAACCTATTTCTGGTATATTGCATTTGAGCAGCTTTAACAAACTGAAACAGAAGTATATTTTTGTTCATGGGTTGGAAGACTGAATATTGTTGAGATATCAATTCTACCCAAAGTGATTTATATATTCAAATGCAGTTCTAATCAAAATTCTAACAGCCTTCTTTGCAAAAATGGAAAAGCCAATCATGAAATTCATATGAAAGGGCAAGGGACCTAATTGCCAAAAACATCTTGTAAAAGAAAAATGAAGTAGAAAAACTCACCTTTCCTGATTTAAGAAACCTATAATAAAGCTCCAGTTATCAAAATGGAACAGTACTGGCACAAAGAAAGATAAATAGACCAATGGAATAGACTTGAGAGAGAGTTCAGTAATAAACCCTCACATTTATGGCCAACTGATTTTTGACAAGGGTGCCAAGTCCACTCAATGGGAAAAGAACAGTTTCTTCAACAAATGATGCTAGAAAAACTGGATATCTATATGCAAATGAATTAAGGTGGCCCTTACCTCATACCATATATAAAAATTAACTCAAAATGGATAAAATACATTAATATAAGAACCAAAACTATGAAACTCCTAGAAGAAAACATGAGGAAGCACCTTCAGGACTCTGTGTTAGTCAAGGTTTCATAGACGTTACACCAAAAGTATTAACAGCAAGAGAAAAAATAGATAAATTCAAAACTTTTGCACATCAAAGGACATTCTCAAGAAAATGAAAAGACAGCTTACAGATATGGGAGAAACATTTGGAAGCTGAATATTAGATTGGGGTTTAATATCCAGAATTTATAAAGAAATTCACAACTCAACAACAAAAAGACAAACCACTCAATTTTAAATGGGCAAAAGAATTGAATAGATAGACCTTTCTCCAAAGAAGATTTATAAATGGCCAGTAGCATATTATAAGTGATCAACACCATTAGCCACTAAGGAAACGCAAATCAAAACCACAATGAGATACCACATCATACCCTCTGGAATGGCTACTATTTAACAAATGAAAATTAGCAGGTATTGGCAAGGATGGAGAGATATAGGAATCCTTGTGTAGTTTTCGTGGGATTGTAAAATGATGCAGCTGCCATGGAAAGCAGTTTGGCCATCCCTCAAAAAGTTAAATATAGAATTTCCCTATATCCAGCAACATCACTTCTAGATATACACCCAAAACTTGGAAACTTGGAAAGATGTTCATAGTAGCAATTATTCACAATTGCCAGAATATGGAAGCATCTCAAGTGTCCATCAGCAGATGAATGGAAAAACAAAATGTAGTATACATGTAAAATCGAATATTATTTAGCCCTAAAAGGACTAAAGTTCTCAAAATTGCAACAACATGGATGAGACATCACCTTGAGTGAAATAAGCCAGACATAATAGGAAAAATATAGTATGATCGCGTTGGTATGAAATAATTAGAATAAGCAGATTCACAGTCATAAACTAGCATATGGGTCACTAGGGTTCATGGCATGGGTAGGGGAAGGGGATTAATGCTTAGTTAGTACAAAGTTTCAGCTGTGCTGTTTCAGTTGATGTTGGTGACGATAGCACAGTATTGTGAACGTAATTAACACCACTGAAGCATATATTGCGTATGGTTTTAAGAAGAAATTTTAAGTTGTGAACCTGTTTCTAGAGTAAATTTTTTTAAAATATTCATAATTTGATCTAGTTAAACTTTAGGAAATAATTAAAGATGGAAACAGATTTAAGTACCTAGATATTTTAATATTTAATCTACTTTTATTGATAGTGAAAATGTGTGGGCGGGCCACGGTGGCTCAGCAGGCAAGAATGCTCGCCTGCCATGCCAGAGGACCCGGGTTCGATTCCCGGTGCCTGCCCATGTAAAAAAAAAATAGTGAAAATGTGGAAAAAAATTAAATGTCCACCAATTTGGGATGAGTTCATAAATTACGTTTCGTTCCTTAAAAAATTTGTAGCATGTTGAAATGGAAAATAAATACAAGAAAATTGGCGAAGGTGCTTTTCTACCTAAGTAGTCTCGATTAACTTTTATTTTATTTTTGCCTCTATTTTTAGATGTGTTATGGTTAGAATATGGCAAGGGGAAAAGACACAAAAGGATTCATTTGGGGACACACCGAGGCTTTTTCTCTTTTAACCACTTGACTCTGTCTTCTCAAAGAATACTGACAAAGGATAGTAATTCTATCCCTTTCATATATTATAGGATAATAAAAAACTATAATGTTAAATAGGGAGGAAATAAAACGTAAAAGGTAACAGCTAATTCATTCCCCATGCTAGTTCAGTCCTCAGGCTCTCCTGAATAGAGACTGCCAATAGTAACACATGATGTGATGAGTTTGTGACGTGGACAGGTCACTTGGGGACTAAGATCAAATGGTGAACTTGAAGACCTGCCTGTTAAACTGTGGATCTAAAGATCATAGGTCAGCTCTTTATTCACTACGTAGTCTTCTTGAAAGAATAAATCTGCCAAATATCCAGAGGAAGTGTGAGCATCAAACAATAGTCTTTCAGTCACCAGAGAGATAACTTCTACTTTATAA
The DNA here is from genome assembly GCA_004026745.1 of Myrmecophaga tridactyla. Classification (NCBI taxonomy): domain Eukaryota; kingdom Metazoa; phylum Chordata; class Mammalia; order Pilosa; family Myrmecophagidae; genus Myrmecophaga; species Myrmecophaga tridactyla. The sequence goes on from PVIY010025433.1 coordinate 3,114, forward strand.
AATATCGTAGAGATAAATATAAGAAAGTGCTTTGATTTATTCACAGGAAGGCACTGAATACCCCTTTATGGGTAGGCTCTAGCTTTTCTCCATCTTTGCCAGATGGATTCATTCAGATTCAGTATTTCTTGTAAGTACTAAACCATTTCAGAGAAAGGGAAAGAATAAACAGTTCAATGAATGGAGGACAACTAAAGGAACAGTGCATCATCAGGATACTGCTGCTTCCAAGAAGGATGACTTGATAATCATAAGCCTAGGCTAATGTTCCTTCCAAGTAGGATTTATTTAGGTGAATCCGATAGGGACCACTAACTTAAATGCTCACTGTGGCCTGGTTGTATTGAGGATGCCCAAATACCATAGATTTCCTTTAAACTAGTTGTGTAACCCTGGACAAGTTGCTTCATTTTCCAGACCTGGATTCTTTCAATTGTTAAAAGGGAGAACTAGAAAATCATCTCTGAAGAGGCCTTCTGTCAGAGGTATGCCCTACTGTCAATTTTTCTTCCACTAAAATATTCATATAAACTACTGGGAAGTTAGAAAAAGCAAATATAAGATTCTCCAGGTAAAACTTATAAATCTATCTTCCAATCCCTGCTCCCCAAATCCACACTATTATTGTCAGAGCTCTTCAACTCCTATGAGAGTTTGTCATAAGGTAGAGGATAATGTAAAAATTAAAGATTGGGTAGGGGAAGGGGATTAATGGCATGGGTAGGGGAAGGGGATTAATGTCCATTCATCTGCTGATGGACACTTGAGATGCTTCCATATTCTGGCAATTGTGAATAATTGCTACTATGAACATCTTTCCAAGTTTCCAAGTTTTGGGTGTATATCTAGAAGTGATGTTGCTGGATATAGGGAAATTCTATATTTAACTTTTTGAATATGCTGTGTGAAGGAAATAAAGAGGTATCTATTATGATTTACTTAATATATCAAATAGCAATGACCCTAAACATAATGACAAAATTGATAAATTGTCTTACATGCCATCCTAATTTTCTTTTCAGAACTATAAATATTTACTTTCCTCCCCAGAGAGCTCATGGAGTAATCATGCTCCTAACAGCTCAGAATATATTGCATAACAACCTTCTCTGGTCCAGAAAGTGTCCACATGGGTCTTCACATTCCAGGCATTGCCTCAGGGCTCTGGACCTGTTTTTCTCTCCTCCCCTATCATAACCTGTTCCCAACCAATCAATTTTCATCAAGCCATACAAATAAGAACAGTTAATAGCTAATGTATCTCCTTTCTAAAAGTATCTTAACTATAATAGGGGAAAGGAATGAATCTTTAATGGTAAAGTAATGATCAAATATGAAGTATTAGTGTAAAATATGTGAGATGTTAACATTTGTGTGTGGTGGGGGTGGGGGAAGGGGCTTTGCAGCAGGGGAGGAGGGGAGAGAGGCTTCTGAATTTCTAGAATATAACAAGTCACAAAGAGTCACCTACCTCATATATGTAAAGAGAACCTTATAATGAATTATCCTAGGATATAAAGCCAGACTGTATTAGGATGTTCACACTGAGTAACAAAAGGAAGTAAAACTGAACGGTCTGGGAAGTGTCAGATTGTAGACAGCTTTGAATACTTGGATTGAACTATTTGGATTTTAATAGGGAGTCTTTGGGGGTTCAAAAATGCTATTTCAGAAAGACTTATCTAATCATCATTACTGGGGAAATCAGGGACATATGCTCAGAGACCATATCCCAGCCTTCACCTACCCCTGCCTCCTCTTCTATTTTGCAATGGTATTTCAGTCTGTTTCCAATCCACAACCTGGGAGAGATGTTAAGTCTAAAGAAAAGGCCTGACCAGACCTTAAACCCAGGAACTGGGAACAAACAGATGCTAACCAAGTCAGGAATTCTCAGTGGCAGGGCCCTTTTCCCCCAGGGTACATAAATAACACCCCTGAATAGTATAGACTTTGTCTCTTCTCCAAGGCAAAGTGGAGCATGTGAAGCCTCCATCTACCAGCCCTGACCCAAGCAGTTCGGTCCAGCCCAGGAGACTGGCCAGGATGGGATGCCTTCTTCTCTTTTGAACCCTTGTCCTGTGTTAGTAATAAAGTGATCATTTCCCTAAAGTTTCTGTCATGCCTTGAATCTGTGTTGCCATGATCCACCATGTAGCAACCTGCTCCACAAATGTGTTATTCATATACTGGGTTAATGTGCAGAAGACTGAAGAAAGAAAAATAAAAACATCTTAGAGACTGTTCTCCTTGTTCAGGTTGAGGGAATGGACATGAAAAGATTGATCTGAAAGACACCTGGAAGTATACATTGAAAGAAGTTACTGATTTTATAAAGAAAATAAAGAGGAGACAGATATTTCAAAAACTCAGATGTCTGGTTTATCATCACTGATCAAAATACATACTGATTTGTACAAATAAAGGCAAAAGAACATAAAGGAAAAAAGCCAGAAATCTGAAGCAAGACACCATGTGGCATGCTCAAAATCAGGTTGCATCCAGTCATGAAAGATCACAAATGTAATACTCAATACACTGGATCTAAGGCTACTATCAATAGCCATAAGTAATGATACCAATCAAAAGTGCTGGGTTCTTTGCCTGATGCGCTCAAATGACCAATTCCTGAGACACCAGGGTTTCAAAGGGAGAAAAAATTTCACGAAGTATGAGTTCAGATACCCTTTCAGCTTAAAAATCTGTCTCCCCAAACTGCAGTATTGATGGGCGGGTTTTAGGATAATGAACACAGTGGCTCTAGGCGATGCAATTAGAGGCTATCCAATTACTGAGCATGTGCAGAAAGAGTATTTGCTTGGTCTCAGAAGGTATGTAAGAAAATGGCGGCCTTATGTGATGATGGGTGTGATTTTTAGTATAATGACGTACAGGTCACTTACAGGTTAAAATCTAAGCTACTTGCGTCAGGTGGGCTCGTTTTGGCTAGATACAGCTTCGGTTATCAAGGTAACTTAAAATTCGGGTAGGTTAGTTCTGGGCTGACCCAAGGCCCCTCATTAACAATATTAGGGGCTGTTTTTATTGATCATAAGATTCTAAAATGGAAAAACTGGATAAAACGCGTACCAGTTAGGGTCAGTCACAAGGTTTTTATAGTCATAAGGACACAAGACAAAGGTTATACAATCATTATCAGAGATCAAGGCAGCTAGATTACAGTTCAGACTTCAGGTATTTCACTCTGTCTATTGTAATATATCAGAATGCTAAAAAGGAATATTAATACAATGATTCAGTAATCATAATCATCCCTTAAATTCTAATTTCTCAGTTACAGTAACAAGGCATACATTCTTTTACATGCATATCATGGACATATAAAAATTAGAAAAAGTCTAATCAAATACCTAAGAAGAAATGGAATCAATAATTTTTTTTGGAATCTATATTTTTGAAATAAAAAAATGTTTTTGAGAGAAGGGTTAAGAGGTCTAAAAATGTACTCCAGAGAATCATTACAGGGATATGGTTTTTTTTTTCTTACTCATTTGTCCATAGTTTTAACAATTACATGGAGAGACTTTAGAATCTCTATGGTTAGTTAGTCATCTTCAAGAATCAAGGTTATTGGACTACAGTTCAGCAACTTCAGGGATTTCCCTCTAGCTACTCCAATAAACCAAAAACTGAAAAGAGATATCAATATATTGCAAAAGAATAACCTCCAGAATATCCTCTCAACTCTATTTGAAATCTCTCAGCCACTGAAACTTTGTTTCATTTTGCTTCACCCTTTTGGTCAAGAAGGCTTTCTCATTCCCATGTTGCCAGAGCCAGGCTTATCCCAGGAGTCATGTCCCACATTGCCAGGGAGGTTTATAACCTTGTCATGGTCAGGTTCACGTGTCAACTTGGCCAAGTGGTGGTACCTGTTTGTCTGGTTGGGCAAGTGCTGGCCTGTCTGTTGCGATGAAGACATTTCATAGAATTAAATCATGATCATATCAGCTGCATCCACAGCTGATTCCATTTGTGATCAGCCAAAGGGGAGTGTCTTCTGCAATGAGTGATGCTTAATCTGATCACTGGAAGCCTTTTAAGGAGGATTCAGAAGAGACAGCTTCTTTCTGCTTTGGCTGGTGAGCCTCTCCTGTGGAGTTCATCCAGACCTTCAATCGGAATCTTTGGCTTCACAGCCGACCCTGCGGATTTTAAACTCTGTGTTCCTGCAGTTACGTGAGACACTTTTTATAAATTTTATATTTTCGAGTGTTCCCCGTTGATTCTGTTTTTCCAGAGAACCCTAACTAATACACACCTCCTTGGTGCTCCCATGTGTCCCATGGAGGGGGTAGGGCAGTGGGTTCACCTGTGGGGTTGGCTTGGAGATAGAGACCACATTTGTGCAACAAAAGAGGTTCTCTGGGGTGACTCTCAGGCATAATTATAAGTAGGCTTAGCTTCTCCTTTGCAGGAATAAGTTTCATAAGGACCTGTCCTAAGATCAAGATCAAGGGCCTGGACCATCAAATTGGCAGTCCCCACTGCTTGCGAGAATATCCGGTCTTCCCCAAGGGAGGAAGTTTAATATTTGCACCTTTTTCCCAAGTCTCTCAAAGGGACTTTGAAAATACTTTTTAATCTTCTGCCCAGATTACACTGGGATGTATCAGGGCATCATACCATCCTATAAAAACCAATAAATTCTCACTCTCTATTCAAGGTTACATGTAATTGCAGTGTTCAAATAACCTGATCATTCAAGTCAAATTATATAGTGTGCTAAAGAAAATATAAATTTTGCACCAAATAAATACCTCTTCCTTTGGTCTCCCACAGAAGATGAAGTTTTTAAATATAGGTAATATCGTCCTTTACCCTTTAGTCTGATTTACCTTAGACCTACCCAGATCAGCTTCATTCATATCTCTAATTGAAGACTGATCACTTTCTCAGTGTTTGTAACAGATGCTGTATGGGGTAATGGGTAATGCTGACATTTGTTGCTGCGGAGCTCCAGCTCTGAGTCTCACATGTCACACAAATACCTGAAGCTCCAGGGAATGACCAGATTATATACGAAGAGCTTCTATTCACAGTTATACCTCCGGAATAGAAGTGATTGCTGTAAAAGCATACAATCTAGGAACCTTGACAATAGGACTTCACCTGATAATCTGTGCTCTCAAATTCAATTCTCAGAGTTTGTACATTATAGTTAGCCCATACTAGTGAAACATTATAGTATTTGTCTTTTCATCTCTAGCTTGTTTCATTCAACATACTTTCCTCAAGTTTCATTCAAGTCTTACATGCCTCATAACTTCATTCTTTCTTGCAGCCACTCAACAGTCCATTGTATGTATACACCCCAGTTCCCTTTTCCATACCTCAGTCAATGTGCCACTTTCATCCACTGCAAATAATGAAACTGCCACCATAAACACAACTGTGCAATTGTCCATTCATGTCCCCACTCTCCATTCCTCCAAACATGCACCTAACTATAGTGTATTAGTCAGGGTTCTCTAGAGAAACAGAACCAACGGGAAATATCTGTAAATATGAAATTTATAAAGGTGTCTCAAGCAACCATGGGAATGGAAGAGTCCAAATTCCGTAGAGCAGTCTGTGTAGCAGGCAACATCAATGAAGGGGCTCAACAAACTCCACAGGAGATGCTCACTGGATAAGAAAGAAGTGAAAATTCTTCTTCATTAAGTCTTCAACTAATTGGATCAAATCCAATTGCTTGGAATAATAAGAGAGCATGGTAGTACTAAAAGATGCCCTAGGGGATCTCCTCTATCCCAGGAAAACTCTTCTTTACCTCCATTGTGTAGTTGCAGTCTTATTTTCCTTTGATAGGATCAATCACCCCAAACAGTACAGGAGTCCCCTTTCTTGCCTCTTGATTCAAAGGCATGAGAAGCCAAAAGTGGCCAGGTGGCAAACATAACTTCCAGTTCAATGGAATCATTATTGTGTCTCCAGGTAGGAGTAGTCTTCCTTTTGGAACTAAGACCTGTACGCCAGAAGAGCTTAAGGTTAAGGAAACAAAAATTTTCCTAGTGGATCATTAGGGGTAATAGTGAGTGGTGCTACTCCCACTTTCATCCCATGAATCCTGGCTATGACAGAAACAGCACCATAGAGTGGATGCTGATTCAGAGCATATACAGCCTTCTGGAGAACACTGCCCCAGCCCTGCAAGGTATTGCCAACTAATTGGTGCTGTAATTGGGTCTTCAAAAGGCCATTCCAAGGTACTATCAACCCAGCTGCCTCTGGATGATGGGGAACATAGTAAGACCAGACAATTCCATGAGCATGTACCCATTCCCACATTTCACTTGCTATGAAGTAGGTTCCTTGATCAGAAGCCACACTGTTTGGAATACTATGATGGTGGTTGTGCTGGTTTGAAATGATGTATGTACCCTAGAAAAGCCATATTTTAATCCTAATCCCATTTTGTAAAGGCAGCTGTTTTTTCTAATCCCTATTCAGTATTGTATGTTTGAAACTGTAATTAGATCATCTCTCTGGAGATGTGATTTAATCAAGAGTGGTATTAAACTGGATTAGGTGGAGATGTGTCTCCACACATTTGGGTGGGTCTTGATTAGTTTACTGGAATCCTATAAAAGAGAAAATATTTTGGAAAGAGAGATTATGAGAGAGCAGAATGATGTAGCTACAAGAAGAAGAGTCCACCAGCCAGCGACCCTAGGAGATGAAGAAGGAAAATGCCTCCCAGGGAACTTCATAAAACAGGAAGCCAGGAGAGAAAGTTAGCCGATGATGCTGTGTTCGCCATGTGCCTTTCCAGATGAGAGAGAAACCCTGACCCTGTTCACCATGTGCCCTTCCAGCTGAGAGAGAAACCCTGATTGTGTTTGCCATGTGTACCTTCTTACTTGGGAGAGAAACCCTGAACTTCACTGGACTTCTTAAACCAAGGTATCTTTCCCTGGATGCCTTTGATTGGACATTTTAATTGGGACTTTTTTTTGGCCTTAGAACTGTAAACTAGTGACTTATTAAATTCTCCATTTTAACAGCTATTCTGTTTCTGTTATGTTGCATTCTGGCAGCCAGCCAACTAGAACAATGGATAAGGCATTCCCTAAGTCCGTGAATAGTAGTTTTGGTGAAAGTATTGCATGCAGGGAAGTCTAACCCATATTCATAGTATGTATCTATTCTGGTTAGTACGAATTGCTGCCCCTTCCATGATGGAAGTGGTCCAATGTAATCAACTTGCCCCCAGGTGGTAGTTTAATCACCTCAGGGAATGATGCCATATCGAGGATTTAGTGTGAGTCACTGCTGCTGGCAGATTGGGCACTCAGCAGTAGCTGTAGCCAGGTCAGCCTTGGTGAGTGGAAGTCCATGTTGTTGAACCCAACCTCCATAACTGCCACCATGCCCACTTTGTTCATGAGCCCATTGGGCAATGGAAAGTGACTGGAGAAAGAGGATGACTTCATAGAATGGGTCATCTTATCCACCCTATTATTAAAAACTTCCTCTTCTGAAATCAGAGGAGCACTCACATGGGACATAAATATCTTCCTGATTTTTGCCCACTCAGAAAGCTCTACCTGTAGACCTCTTCCCCAAACTTCTTTGTCACCAATTTCCCAGTCATGCTCCTTACAAATCCCTGACCATCCAGCCAAACCATTAGCAACAGCCCATGAGTCAGTATACAAATGCACCTCTGGCCAGTTCTCCTTCCAAGCAAAATGAACAACCAGGTGTACTGCTTAAAGTTCCACCCACTGGGAGGATTTTCCTCACCACTGTCCTTTAAGGACATGCAAGAAAGTGGTTGCAGTGCTACAGCTGTCCGGGTGGTACCTGCATATCATGCAGAACCATCTGTAAACCAGGCCCAAGTTTTCTTTTCCTCAGACACCTGATTGTAAGTAACTCCCCAAGAGGCTATAGCTCTGGTCTGGGAAAGAGATGGTAATGTGGCAGGAATGGGGCCCATGAGCAATCCCTCCAGGAAACAGGTATTGCTTCTAATTCACTATTTCATTAGGTTGTAGCAGTTCTAGTGGCTTCTACTTGGCCTTTCCTACCACAATAGCCCTCAGTCAATGGATCAGAGAACGAATGTGGGGACTCTATCAGTTGCTGAATATGTCAGTTCTCATTATGCATTCCAGAATGGGGAAACGACCACACTCCACTGCTCACCTGACATTCATAATCCCCTCCCCTGACTGGTGGACCAGTATGATGTTTTGGGTCTCCTAGAATCAGTGTCACTTCTGAGCTGGTGTCTAATAATCCCTCAAATATCTGATTGTTTCCTTTTCCCCAATGCACAATTACCCTGGTAAAAAGCTGTAGGTCTCCTTGGGGAAGGCTTGGAGGAAGGTTAACAGTGTAAATTTTGTGTAGTGTAAAAGTTTCCTTCCCCAAGGATACCTGGCCCTCCCCTCACTTCGAAGGGCACTGGGTCTGTAAACTGTCTCAAGTCTGGGATTGATTAAGGGGCCTTGACTCTCTGTTTTTGTAATTCAAGTTAGACTTCTGTTCACTTGATCTAGAATTCTTCTGCTTATACAGCTCAAACAAGAATTTAGTAGACTGTCCATCCATTTTATTTCAAGGTACCCCATGGTCTAGCCAAGGCCACAAATTTGTGAGTCAGATTATTTTGACCGTTTCTTTGAGTTTGCTGTCCATTATGGTGGCCATATCCACCTTGTTTTTGGTGATTTACTGTTGCCAAATGGCTTCTGTTTTTAAGGATTTCAGCTCAGTGGCAGCAGTTCCCAAAGTAATATCTGACCTAAAGAGAAGGACAACTACAGAACTCTTCATGGATGCTGGAGCTAGTCTCACGAATTTATTTCTCAAGGTTCTGGTGAAAGATGTGTCCTCTGGACATTCCTGGGGTGTGTGAGCAGTTCTGTCATGATAAATCCACTCTAATATTCCAATCTCTCTAAGCCTGTGGATATACCTTCATTTACATCATCCCAGGGCAGTTCTGGCATTTTAACCTCAGGTAATGTCAGCCACCTTTCGATGCATGTTTCAGCCAACCATCCAAACAAACTGCTAATGCCTTATCTAACCCCTCGAGCTACAACATTGAATGCAGAATCTCTGCTTAGTGGGCCTATATCAACAAACCTTAAAATCCATTCCCACATATATTCCCCTGATTTTTGTCTATAGAGACTGGAAAATCATGCAGTTCTTTTGGAGTATAGCTTACTTCTGAAATGGTCACACTTCGTACATCTTTTGGAGCCTGTTGGGACTTTATTTTAGTTATAGGTCTTGAAGAAAAGAGGGGCAGTGAGGGTGTTCATGAAGATAATTAAAAGTTTCTTTCAAGCCAATTAACTCAGGGATTCCATTGCGGTTTCATGTGGCAAAACAGGATTAATCACTCCAGACAGAGGAGTATGGGCTGCTTCCCCAGGGGGGGGCGTGATTACAGGTTTAGCAATCACTGATGGTTAATCTCCTTAGGTGGAAGTTGGATGAAAGATTTCTCTGGGCAGACTGAAGGCTGGGAATCTGTCTCCTCAAGGCAGACTGGAGGTCGGGAAGCTTTTTCCTCAGGGCAGGGTGGAGGTGGGGCGGCTATTTCCTCAGGACAGACCACTACATGTTTATTAACCAAGACTCAGCAGAAGCCAGTTTCCACGTCCCCACTGCCATCATTATGAAGCCATACATCCCCATGCCAAAATTCAGGATCCCATTGTTTTCAAATCAAAGCCCTTACTTTAACAGCAGACATCCTGCAAGGTTGAGATTTTAGTTTATGTTGTCAATCTGCTACTCACACAATTAGGCTCAGTGTCTGATTTTCAGAGATCTCAAGTCTGCAACCACAGGAAATAAGATTTTCTTTCAGGGCACACATGGAAACTTTTACATCTTTCATATGGCACTTAAATTGCAAATTTGAAGCCTTCAGTTCATCCCTTTCCCTCATCACTGTATCCAGAATATCTAACAACCAGCCAACATCATACCTCTTAACTCAACAATCTCCATGAAGATATCAAACACACTTTCACCCAAAGCCTTGTCTTGTATAAGCATACAATTAGCAGAATCAAATGGTGGTATTTTGCATATCTCTGTTGCCAACTCACCCCATGGACTGTCAGTTCCATCTTGATTATTGGAAGTCATTAGTCCCTTTAAGTCTAATTAGAGTAGAAAACCAATTGTAAAAACCCACTTTTAAGGTTCTGTTTCTCCACCTAAAACAATATATAAGATTCTACAAAGGTTTCATGGACTAGGGTAATTTTCTAGACACCTACAACCTCCAGATGGATCCCTGGACCAGATAAGTGCTGAAACCTGAAGGGCCAGTGTCTCCAGAATATCAGCTAGTTCTATCTCTCTACTCCATATTATTGACAGCCCCTCTCATTATAAAAAAGTTAGACTGGGCATAGCCCAAATACCCCTAAAGAGTGGGAGAAAGATCAAAGGTGATGGCTGATTTATACAGAGAATTAAGATTTAACAAACGAGTATGACTGCTAAATCATTATATTGATATTTGTTTAGTCTCCAGTATCTCAGAGCAGCTAGAATTAAAAATCTAACATTGTAGAATTGTAGCCCATACCAAACTCTGAAATCTGTTCTACAATTATTGTCCTATACTTTGAAATTTATTGTTTTGTATATATATGTTATTTTTCACAAAAAAGAAAAAAAAAGTTGATTGAGATGATAAAAAAAGTATTTATTCATTCTAGCCTCCTATATTCTGGTGCACCTAGAAGGAAAAATCTGAGATGATTGTATGGTAGCCCATGACAAACTCTGGGGTGTCCTGAAACAACTTGTTGAAGAGTGCTTTGAAAACTATTGCATTTTTATTACTTTGCTTTGTATATATGTTATACTATACATAAAAAAAAGTAAAAAAAAAAAAATTCTGTGTTTCAAGAACCACTCCTGGTACCAAGTTTTATTAGTCAGGTTTCTTATGAGAAACAGAACCGTCAGGAAATATTTGTAAATATGAGATTTATAAAGTGGTGTGAAACAATCATGGGAATGGAAGAGCCCAAAATCTGTAGGGCAAGCTGTGAAGCTAGCATCTCCAGTGAAGTGTTTTAACGAATTCCACAGGAGAGCCTCACTGAGTGAAGAAGCAGTGAAAATCCTCTCTTCTCCATTAAAAGTGTTTAACCCATTGGACCAAATCCATTGATTGGATTATCTAAGGCATGTCCTTATTTGATAGTAGATGTAATCATCCACAGCTGAAATCAACTGACAGATGATTTACTAAACCAGCCTTCTGATTTATCAACCAGCCAGAAAATATCCTTGCAGTCACGGTCAGGCCAATGCTTGCCTGACCAGACAACTGGGCATTGTCACTTGGCCAAGTTGACACTAGAACCTAACCATCACATACAAGGTTGTAGGATTATATGGCTACCCATATATGGCCTGTGGAACCACCTCACTCTCCTCCAGAGGGGCTGCCCCCACCACCTCCCTACTAACAGTGACTAGGAACATCTCTCTCTCTCCACATTTTCTTCAGCACTTGTATTTCTCTGCTCATTTTTAAATAGTTTTATTCACACATTATAGTATTCAACCTAAGTAAAAAATCATTTGCTCCCAGTATAATCACACAACCATGCCTTTACCACCTGTATTGGTTTGCTAAATGCTGCCAGAATTGCAATAAACCAGAAATGGAATGGCTTTTAAAAAGGGAATTTATTAAGTTACAAGTTTACAGTTCTAAAACCATAATAATGTCCAAACTAAGTCATCTAGAGAAAAGTACTTTGACTTAAGATGGGCTGATGTCTGTCACATGGGAAGGCATGTAGCTGTCATCTGGTGGTCCTTGTTCCTGGTTCCATTGCTACCAGCTTCCAATGCCAGTGGTTTCCTCCCTAAGCATCTGTGGGCCTTCACTTAGCTTCCCTGGGACACAACCCTGGGTCTGGCTTGCGTAGCATCTTAAGCAACTAATCTCCAAGTGTCTGCATTTGAGGTTTCTCCAAAATGTTCCCCCTTTTAAAGGACTTTAGTAAACTAATCAAGACCCACCTTGAATGGCTGGCGTCATATCTCCATCTAATCAAATGGCCACACCCACATTTGGCATGTCATTATCTCCATGGAAGTAATCCAATTAAAGATCCCACCCACAGCTGGTGTGGCACATCTCCATGGAAACAATCCAATCAAAATTTCAACCCCAAAATATTGAATCAGGATTAAAAGAAACATGGCTGCTCCCACAAGATTGGATCAAGGAAAAGGACATTGCTTTGTGGGGTATATAACAGCTTCAAACCAGCACACCACCACAATCCACATGAGGACAATTCCATTTATTCTTCAAAAGATCCCATACCTCTCCCCCATATCCCCCACTTACTGACATTTAGCTTTGGCATATTGCCTTTGTTACATTCAATGGAAGCATATTATGATGTTACTGTTAACTCTAGACATTAGTTCGCATTGATTATGTTCTCCCCCCTTACCATCCCATTTTCAACACCTTGCAGTGTTGACATTCATTTGTTCTGCCTCCTGCAAAAACATTCTCATATTTGTACATCTCATTATGATTACTGCTCATTGTCGGCATTACTAAGTTACACGGTTCCAGACTTTCTCCTCTACCTTTCCTTCTGGTGTCCTGCATGCGGCCAGTCCTCCTCTCTGAACCATACTCACACTCACCTTCGTTCAGTGTCCATACAATATTGTGCTACCATCAGATAGTATTGTACTAGCCATTTCTGGATCTTTACAATCAGTCCTGTTGAATCTTCTGTACTCCATCAGCATCAAACGCCCAATCTCTACCCTCTTTCTATCTCCTGTTAACCGGCATGCTCAACTTTAACTCTTAGATTTTACTCATTAACATTAGCTCACATTAGTGAGACCATGTAGTATTTGCCTTTTTGTTTCTGACAAATTTCACTCAGCATAATGTCTTTAAGTTTCATCCATGTTGTTACATGCTTCATGACTTTATTCTGTCTTACACGTGTAATATTTCATTGTACGTATATACCACAGTTTGTTCGGCCACTTGTCCGTTGATGGACATTTGGGCTATTTCCATCTCATGGCAATCATGAATAATACACTATAAATATTGGTGTGCAAATGTCCTTTTGTGTCCTTGCCTTCGGTTCCTCCACATATATACCTAGTCATGGGATGGCTGGATCATATCGCAATTCTATATTTAGCTTCCTAAGGAACTGCCAAACTGCCTTCCTAGAAAAGTTAGACCAATCTACATTACAGGGTATATTTTAACTTCACTCTTGAGTCTCCCAGCCACTGTTATGTTATACCATGCCTAAAGACAATGCCTCGGTTCTCCAAAGACTCTTTCCAAACATACCATAGATACAAACACGTGAAACAGTCTGACTGCACGCACATACACACACATATACCCACTAGCAGGTATATACTGAGAGGCTGCTGTTCTTCTATGACTTCATTTTGAATTAAAAATTGAACAATCACGGAATGAATACTTACTACATTCACAGCATAGAATCTCCCATCTTGTAGTACTGGGAAGAATTGGAAACAGTAAATAGTGTGGAAGCGTTAATATATTTCCTAATTTGTACATTTTTTTCACCTGATAACATTTGTCTTACAAACACACAGTCCACACCAACAGAATACTAATTGATTATGAATCTGCCAAGCTTAATTTTTAAATTAAGATAGCTTCCTTTTCTTAATAGATGTAATGATATAATTTTGGGCAAAAAGCACAATTCAGAAATAGCTGAAACCATTTTGTTTTACTCAAAAAACAAAATAATATTTAAAAAGTTTTATCAGTCCTAATCAGAGTATGGGGTCTTTCTGAAGAAGCATAACTGTCTGGATATCATTATCACAGTTGTCCATGTGAAATTTTCTCAACCCACTAAAAGAAAAACATTTAAAAACCGTTATATAAATTATGACATGAAAATCACTTCCATAAAATATATGTAATAATATTTTAAAATATTTTTAACTTGAATATACACAAACTATTAAATGCCATAAGCCAAAATAAACAGAATCATGTATTATTTTGAACTATTTATTTTGTATTTATCCTTTTAAAATTAACCTATTAAAACAAAAAATAGGAAAATGTTTTCACTTATCAGGTACTGCTATTGTGTATAATTCTATGTGATAAGCTATATTTCCAGACATTAATAGTTCACAATTTGGATCTTGAGTTTTATATTAGTATATGTAACTGCTGATCTCCAAGGGGAATCCTTAAACATTCTGGTAACATTTTAGAGTATCTTTCAATGACTCCAATAATAGGCCTTTGCATAGATCTACCAGTAGGTGGAGCAGACAACATAATTTATTACCCAAGAACAAGGGCAAGGGAATGAAAGTCAGTTTACTTGGAACAAAACAAATCTACAAATGAGATTTTATTCTTCAAAGGAAATATGTCCTATATGTGTTAGATTTAATCTGAGGGGCTACTGAATCAACATAAATAAGTTTATTAAATAATCAATCTTTGCTGAAAGAAACATTTACAAATGTAGGAAATGTTTACATTTTACTTTATTCAAATAAACTAAAATTAGCTTTCTTTTCATAAAACTTTTATAGGGACAAAAATTTTTTGATGTGTTCATTTCATAAGGGCATTAAACCCTGTACAGGTGATGGGGTGCATAATAAGTAGTATTTTCTGGGAAGCATAATTGACAAATCTTATTATATCTGTAGCAACAAATTAACCTTATTACTACTAGTAAATGGTGATTGATTATTTATGCAAATAAGTTACCATGTTCAGCTTTCTGATTGAAATAAACATACACAAAAGGTGCTTTAATATGACTTGAACTTTTTAATTAATAAAACCCTGAGGGGTCTATTAATTCACTCATTGCAATATTACTTATTTACTTGTAATTCCTATTAGTGCTAACTCATTTACTTGAATAAAGATGAGATAATTAATACCAGTAAAAAGTAGTAATACCTTTTAGAACTATTTTAAGATGGCATTTTAAGACAGTACTAAAAATAGGCTTAAAATTGACTTTAAAACTGTTTTCAATATATAAGTATATCAATATATCAGTATCATTTTGTTAAAATTAGTATGTTAAATAATACATGGTTTCATTTCATACCCCTAACTAAATACACAAAAAAATTTTGATTTACAAAGTTCTTTATCATCTCTGAAGCATAATTTGTCTGAATTAATTTTTTATTTCTATTCATACAAGCTATGTTCTACAAGCTATGGTATATTCTACATGAAAATTTAAATGTAAGATATAGTATTCTGCAACTATCTTAAAATCATTTTGAAATTATTGAACTCTCCAATAAAAATTGTTCTTTTCTCCTTGCCAAAAATGCTATTGAATTATTCCTTTTAAATAGATCAACAAACTTTTTTTATCCTGATATACTTACAAAAAATCACTCGTGAATCTTTTGCTGTCAATGTTTACGTATTTACAGAAAGTGAAAGCTAAACTAACTAGTAAAATTTTTGGCAAACAATAATCTTTCATTTGCATTTTGCTCTTACTTGTGATTAAATGTGTATTTAATATAGTTTGAAATAGAAACTCTTAAAACAAGCAATAAGATAAATGTGTAAACTTTGACTCACAAATACTAAAAGATACATAACTTAATTTCTCTCCAATAGACAAATCAGGCTGAGAAAATCAGTAACAATGCTCAGATACAGCATGTTTCTTTCATTCTCTTGAGTTTCCCTTAAGTTACGGAAAGTATTTAAAGTTTTTGAGCAAAATAAAACAAAGTAGTAAATAGTATCAGCGGTCAGACAGTGATTGCCTATATAAACTCTGTAATAGAAAGTTGGCTATTACCTTCTATGAAAAAGATGTTTGACATTAAAATAAAATTTGATGACGTTCTCTTGAGGTTAAGGATTATATCTCATACATTCATATATTCCCAAAGTCCTAGGACGGTACCAAACAGATAGTAGACACTTAAGTATATGCTATTTAAAGTAATTAACTGATGAATTTAAAAGTTAAGATTCACATTCATTCTATTTATTGAATCTCGGCATGGTGGACATTCCAATCAAGATGGTTTATAATTAAGATTTGTAAAATTTAGATTTAAAATTCAATATTTTTAATATCATGAAACCTAATGATTTAAAGCTAAGTAATACAAATCTGGTAGAACATAAGAAATAAAACATTTAACTTTCAAAACCTGTCAGCACAACTAATCCCCTGATCAAAATGTACAGATGAGACTAATATGATACCACTCTTCGTTCATTGCCAGGAAAAAAAAAAGAAAAGGGTTGCCTTGTCTGCATGTCTCCATATTCGAAGGGTTTTCCTTTTATCTCTGGGTATTCGTGAAAAAAAAACTAAGATTACTATGACAAAACATACTAACTTGCTAGATCCAAATGAAAATCCCTGATATTTTTGTATTATTCCTTTCTAAGGGAGTTGATTTCTGAACATAATTGTAATACCCTTAGGTGTGCAGAGCCAGGTGTAAAATGGGGGAAAAAGTCACCATAAAAATTTCTAACTAATTTCACTAATAGAGGAAAACAAAGAAAGAAACCAGAAATTGAATGTGTTCAAAAGGTAAGATTAGCAAAATTAAACGAAAGCATAGAGTCTTAGCTTTTCCTTGAAAGGTTAAATTCTAATAATATGATTGTTATCATTTACTGACTGCCCTCTAAGGGCCTAAGGTGGTTTTAAATATATCACATTTAGTCTTCATACCATCTTTTCAGGTGGATTGCATTTTCGCACATTCAGAGTGAAACAGAGGCCTAGAAAACTCAAGGTAATCTGATATCTTACCCTAAGTGGGAGAGCTGGGATGCCAACTCAGCTGTGTCTGATGACAATGCCCATGCTCTTTGTATAGCACCATAATGCCTCAAAAGGAATTATTATTTTATTGGATGTCAAGGAATTCCGGAGAAAAAGGATTTCAACACTAAAGTTTACAAACATTGATATTACTAGCAGCCAGCATGGTATAAACAAGGGAAAAAAAGTGGAATAGAGCATTGACAGCTTGCATTTGTTAATAAAAATATTTCTAAAATACAATAGTAATACTATCTGAAAATTCATTTAGGTTCATATTCAAGTCACCGGATCAGCTTTGTCAAACCAGGGGCTTCATTTAAAAACAGAACTAGCCTCCTGAAGGCCACCCTTAAAGAGAGTATTTTTTGGATACAAACAGAATGAAAAAAAAATATTTAAAGATATAATTCAAATAAAATACCCTTCAGACTGCCTGGCACATGGTAAACACTACATGGTTATCTGTTATTATATTATGAATAAAACAATGGAATCTTTTTGGTCCTTCTGAATTATCCCTCTATGTTCTCGATACATAGATAACCTTGGATAAAACAAAACTATCAAATGTCAGTTAGCTCTAATTTCATCATTTTAAAATTACTTTCTCCATTGTGTTGTCCATCAAAATATAAACACATCAATTAGAACTTTGATTAAGAAAGATTAATAGTTGGGAAATTACCAAAATAATGACATCTATATTCCATTAACATCAGGTTTAAAGAATTAAAGGTACTCATGGTCGCTTAATTTCATCAAAATCGAAATTACTAATATCTTTAATTTCCAAGAAAATTGTTTTGTTAAAAAGAATTGCTGACTTAGAATTCTCTTGTTGTTGTTTGTTTTTTTTTTTTTTTTGTATGCTGTATGGTGGGGGCCACATTTCATTCTTTTTCCATGTGACTATTCTAGTATTGCAGCTTCATTTGTTGATTTTTTTGTGGGGGGGAAAGTGCATGGGCTGGGAATCTAATCTGGTCTCCTGCATGGCAGGGGAAAAGTCTACCACTGAACTACCCCTGAACTCCCTAGCATTCTGTTTTAAAGAAGGGACTCTACCCACTGCACAACCAAAACCTTTACATTGTTATAGGTTTTATAACTGTAAATACTTTGATGTTTTATTTAATTTTTTTTAAAAAAGTATTACCTAAATATTAAGAGTTGAAAACCTCAGTTTAAGTACGAGGCCTGTTATTACTAGGCCTAGTTAGATGATATCTCTGAGTCTCAGTTTCCTCACCTGTTAAATGAAGCAGCCTAACTACACATCTAAATAAATATTAAGACTGCCATCATTATTGAAAAGTATTGTTTCTTAGACCACCAAGTAGATTCGAGAAGTGGGAGACCTGTGATCCAATGTACATGGCCAGTATGGTACTTAAGGGTTTTGAATTTGGATGCTTCTAAGAATGGCACTCTGGTCTCCTTCCACCACTGGGACTTGACTTGCCCACATGTGAAGTCATTTGAAAAAGTGACTGTGGGCTGGAACCATAGGACTGGACTTGCAGGTTTGTGACAAAGAATAGAAATCCCCAAATTACTAGTTTTCCTCCTAGAACTCAAGGAATTAACACACATCTCAACCTCCAAATTCATGCTTTTTTGACCATATTTCTTTTTGAGCAGAATATTATGCACGCAATATTTTCTTTCTTAGCTATCGTGCCAAAATTGAAAGCACTGAAATTTTACCGAGTATAATAAAGTGAATGCCTGCATATTCAGAATTGCACATTTGTATTTTTATATGAAGATGTGAGATAAACTGCTGAAGCTATTTCTTAAAAGCTTTACCTGAAACTCCCATCAAACTTTAGAAAGGGTAGAAGGATGCTTTTAATTTCAACCTTAGGTCAGTTAAAAGAGAAAACATGAAAGCCACCTCAGCTCAACAACTTGTTAGTTCTTAATCAGTTCATAGCACAACACAATGAGTCTTTAAACCGAGGTTATACCCTTTGTGTTGAGTTATCACAGTGCTGATGTGGACCTTTCTGCAGCATCACAGCAGCTGCCCTACGGAGCTCCTGTCACAGAGTCATGCTGCCTGCGTGCGCCTACACAGAAGCACGAAATTGAACTCGAAGGAGTGTCTTTGTGGTATCTTTTCAACAAGTCATGTCGCATTTAGCCTGCTAGTTTATCTCTGTCAGGCTTGGGGCCCCAGTGGTTTGCGAGAGCTGTCAGGGACAGGTAGACCCACCTGCTTTGTGCTGAGGAGGTGATGCATCTTTCGGGCTTGGTAATCTCTTTTCTTCTCTTCCCTTTCGAGGTCAGCCTTCTTCTCTTCTCTTTCTTTCATCTCTGCAAACTCTTCCAGTGCCTCCCTGCATCACAGCAGTCTGCAGTTATTTGAGATTCTAAAATTCTGTTAACGTTTTAACTTTTTCACTGATGAAAATCAAGTGTTTTAACGGGCAACCATCCATCCACATCCATCAATATCAGTAGTGTAATATATCTCACCTGCATATTCTACATGAATTTCTGCAATGTTTAAAAAACCTTTCACTGATTTTCAATAGATCACACTTTTAAAATCAAATACTTATATATTATAATTAATTCAAAAAATGAGGAAACACTCGTATCAAATGCAAAGTAAGTGAATTACTACATTATCAGTTTCTTTAGTTGAAGATTAGCTATTTTAGACATACTTAAATATCCCAAGAAAACATTTGAGCTACTGATTTTTTTCTTTTGGTTTTGCTTTTATAAATCTCTAATTGTTTAATTTTGTATACTGACTAATGGGCTAATTTACAAAGAGTGACAGGGCTTTTTACATATACTTAATTATTGTAAGTTAACTTCAATTAACAGTTCTAATAATATCAATAATATTACATATATTTCCCTGCACTTGAAGGTTCACATTTTTTTTCAATTATATAGGTAATTCAAATAAAAATTAATAGGTTCAAGTGTTGTCTAAGTGTAATAAATTCCATTAAAATTGAATTTTTTCATCATTTATGCTCATATAACTAAGAAGTTTAAACAAAAAATCAATTATTTCCCATATATTCAGTGAAAAACATGTTAAATAGAACAAAAAATATGGAAAATAGCTTAATACTTTCTTTTCATGGGAAAAATGAACTATTCATGTAAAAATGATCTTTTGAAATTGTACTTCATTCTGTCTTTAAAACAGATAAATAACTGTGTTTAATGCTATAAGTAAAATTTTAAGTAAACGATTTGAGCATTTACCTTAAAGATATCAGGGAGAGGAAAAAAATCCCTAAAATAAAAAGATTCTCATATGTACTTCAATCTCTAAAAATATTTTTGTCACGGTGTCCTGTTAAGGGCTACTAATACAATACTTCATTCAAGGTTACTTATGAAACACACTGACGTTTAAAAATCACCATGCTATGCTATTGCAGCAGAGTAATTTTTTTCAACATAAGATTAAATTGCAAAATAAATGAATTACTTGGAGTGGCCTGGCCCCCACTTTGTCACCCTTCTCTTGAAAATTGCTTATTAATATGAAAAAAGGAATCAGAAAATAACCTGTTTCACTTTATACGTAGTATTTTGGGGGCTTCTGCTCCCACAGAGCTGGGCGAGCTGCGCATTTAGATTGCGTTGGCGAGCTGGTTCAATGACCTTTCTGACCTGCATCTCAAGGCTATTATTAATCGCTAAGTAACCTGGTAAAGCCAAACAAATTTGTTTCCATTGAAAGGATCTCTATCTGTGTCTGAGAATTTGTTCTGTACCAAACAAACCTCATTAACTGTGTCCATTTTTTGACAAAGAACCAGGAGTTAGAGGGATTGGTGACCTTTCTTTGTCCTTAAGGTACAAATTTTGAGACAGCTACATATGAATAAATGAGATTTTTTTACCCAAAATAATAACAATCATATATTACATAAAAAGGTGAATACATTATTAATTTTAATCTTTACTTTTCACATTATGTAAAAAATAAATATTTTATAATTCTTCTTCTAAGCCCTTAAGACAATTTAAAATAACCAGTGAACTGCCCCTATACATTTCTTGGAAATACTTCTATCCAATTTAATATTACTCCTAAGACTAAGTACAGTGATTTTCTAAGCACTCAGTAAAATAAAAAATAACCTACAAAGAAGTTTGCACTGTACAAATGATTTAATGAATGTGAAGATATTTTATATAAAAAAAGCAGTAAAGGCCCAATATAACTGAACATGCATACAAACGGGTAAGCTACAAAGAAGTACATAGAACTTGAATATTAAAAAAAAAGTAAGTGTGTAAGTTATCTGAAGCAATAAAACAATCATCAGGATATAGAAATGTAAAATGAAGACAGCATGTACTTGGGGAGCATGGCAGGAAGAGCTAAGGCTGGACAATATGTAGAAGACTGTCAGTTTCCAGTGCATAAGGAAAGCATACAATAAATCCAGGAACTAGGAAGCCTAAAATTAAATCCAACAACCTTGATAGAGTAGAAAAACTAATCTGAGGTAATCTCAAAAAACAAATTAGTTAATTTAGTCAATTCACATAATTACTGAAAAAAAATTCTCAGCATCCTAAATGATTTATTATAATACTCAAGAGTGTTTGGATATGTTGAACACCTAGCTATATTTATGTTAAATATTTTTTGTTAAATGACCTTGAAATATATGTTTTAGTTACCACAATAAGAATGAAAATATGACTCCAGGTGAAGGATACAATGTAAAATTATGTTCCCATTATAAATAAAATGATGGAAACCATTCTAAATAGGACTTACTACAAAATTATAAGAATTTTTTAATAATTTTTTTTAATGTGAGAATGCTTTGTTTTATCTGGAAATGTTTAAAATGCAATACAATTAAAACGATTTTTTTCCAAATTTTTACAGGTTGCTTTTAATATATATATATGTTTCCATGTTAGGTATACTTATTTTTACATTTAAAAAAATCCTGTGATGTATATGAGATAGCTCTATTTTATAAATATGGAAATGCATAAAGAGATTCAATTATGTATAAATAACAAGTCAGTTAATGACAGAAGTGGAAATGGAACCCCTAGATTTCCAGACTCCCCAAGAAATATTGCTTAGAAGATATTTTTTATTGAAATGGACCACACCAATCTTCTCCTTTTATCTTGTGATCCTGTTGTTAGAAAACCTCGTGTAAATCCCAAGACCTCTTGCACCTACTGTCAAATCTCTAAAACACTTTGTGACATTACTTTAAAACTAAAGATAAAAATTACTGAAACTTTTGCAAAGTGTTACATATTCTAACATGCTTTACTAATGATATTTATAATGATACAATATTTACATATTTGAGTAATAATAGCAATAATAAAAATAATGATAGTCCTGGGAGGTATTAAAGTAGAGCAATTAACAGCATAGACTGAAATAACAGCCTGGTTTTAAAAATCTCTGTTCTATTACTTAGTAGCTCTGTGATCTTTGTGCCTCAATATCCTCATCTGTAAAATATAAATATGTAAGTATTCACATCTTCCTGATCAGGCTGTTGTGAGGATCAAATAAATTAACCTATGTGAAATATTTAAAGTAGTGGCTGGTATACAGAAAGGAGATATGTAACTGATAGCTATTTACTGAATGCTTACTAGGTACCAGGTACTAGGTTACGTGCACCGTCTACTCAACTGGATTCAAATTGTTTATTCTTTCTGAAATTCCCTCGATGGCTCCTTTTTCTCTCTCTCCTGATCAATGCACACTTGGATGAAATTCCACACTGTGGGGCATGGAATCAGGCTTCCTGAGAAGGATGGGGTAAACCTTGACCAAAGGGAAATAGGAGATGATGGGAAACAGTGCAGATAAATTTCCTCATTTTTCTGCCCTCCATGGACTGCTCGGAGAGGTGTCTTCTCCCTACAAATCTGGAGGAACTTGTGTAGCTAATTAGAGCAAACACAAACATGCCTGCTGCATCATACGAAGTCACTTTGAGACTCTATGTAAAGGGGGTGGCCAGGGCTGCAGGAGCTCATCAAATCACATTCCTCCTGAGAGTGCAGCAGCCCCCAGTCCTCTAAATGCCAGCAGTATTGGCTGCTGCCTGCCCAAAGCTGTATCTTTCTGGGGAGGATAAGTTGTCCCATCTGAAGTTTTGTCATCCTCTCCCCTCAAGCCTGCAACCAGTTCACAGCTGTTGACAACACAGGTCCAGAACCTTTGCCTCAATGTGGGACCCCTCTTACAAGGTTCTATTTTAAGAGCTTCCTGAGATTGGTTAAGGTCTCTGACACAGCTTGACTGCTCTCCTCCTTTAGATGTCCTTTTTTTTTCAATTGTTAAGATTTTTTATTTTTTTTAACTTTTTTATTGTATAGTAAAACATATATACAAAGCAAAGAAAGAAAAAAGCAATAGTTTCCAAAGCACTCTTCAACAAGTGGTTACAGGACAGATCCCAGAGTCTGTCACAGGATAAAAGGAGATCCTCTCAGATTTGTTTTCCTTCTAGCTGCTCCAGAATATAGAAGGCCAGAAGGCTTAAATATATTTTTATCATTACAATCAGCTTTTCTTCCTTCTTTTTTGTGAAAAATAACATATATACAAAAAAGCAATAAATTTCAAAGCACAGCACCATGATTAGTTGTAGAACATATTTCAGAGTTTGACATGGGTTACAATTTCATAATTTTAGGTTTTTACTTCTAGCTGCTCTAAGATACTGGAGACTAAAAGATACCAATTTAATGACTCAGCATCCTATCTTCACTGTATAACTCCACCATCACCTTTGATCTTTCCATCCCTCTCTTTACTCCCTTAGACATCTTAATGCCAGTAAAATCTCTGTATCAATCTCTCTTACTACCTATGACAGTTCATATCCTCTTTTTTCTCACCTCAGTTGCCCTGGGCTTAAGTCATCTAGATAAAGTATCAGCACTTTAATCCTTGGCTTTCATCAGTTTCTTGGCTAAGAAATACACATTACCTCATTTAATAAATTCAACTCTTCTGTCCAGCAGATATCACCCCCATTTTACAGATTAGCAAATGAGATCACAGAAGTTAAATCTCTGCCCATACTCTCACTATTAGAAAGTCACAGAGTTAGGGTTTGCTTCCAAGTCTGACTCCCAAGCCCATGCTTTTAACTATAATGTTATGTAAATATCACGAATTTTGCCCAAATCTATTATTTTTATTTAGGTGTCAATAGAACTTTTTTTTTACAAGGCCACTTTGAATATTGTAGTACCTATATTATTTTCCCAAAACACACAAAAGGAAAATGCTGCTCTGTTGTGAAATAAATTAAATGAAAGTCACTACTCTCTTTCATTGGATCATATTATTATGACTGGGTAGTTAGGTGGGAAATGGGATATATAGAATTTTGATTTTCAGCCACAAATTTCTCTCCTATGAAATATGTTTTTTGCTTGTTGTTTTTTGAGTAAGTAAAGAATGCTAATGTATATTATATCATATCATATTAGATTATATGTTCAAAAAGAGAATGGAACTGAAAAGCCATAGAAGCTGATTAGTACAATGTTATCAACAAGCAATAAATAACCACAGGCCTTTCAGGCTGAGCCCCTGCTTATCTCTCCAATCCCACTTCCTACTGCTCTCCCCTGTGGTCACTATGCTGTACTCACAATGGCCTCATTCCAATACCGAGACCTAAGCAAACCATTTATTTCTACCTCAGGACCGTCACATACATTGTATTTTCTGTCGTGAACTCCTTTTACATCTGATCTGAATTCTCCTCTCATTGTTAATTTTACTCATAACACCATAGTTTTGTACTTTTATTTCAGAGGACATAACAAAATTTGCAATCATATATCATAGTTATATTTGTTCATTTACTATATGTCTTCAAACTAAAATAATAAGGACCAGGTCTAATTTGTCCATGTCTATTTGAATGAATAAGTAAATAATTTTACAAAAACGCTCCTGCACAAGTGTGACTCCTACTGGAGAGTAGGGTCATTAAGTAGAATATAAATTGTTGTAAAGAATCTATTCTAGCGTATGGATATAAAAATGGAATTTTAGGTACATGAATAATAATAGGAACTAGAGAGAAGTGCTTGCAAAAACAATTACTCAATTTTGCTCAGTCCTGCACTCAAATGAAAGCTAATGATTGCTACCTATCATGCAATAATTCACGTTTTCTTGCATTGTATGTTTTCTTTCTCTTGTCTCAATGACGTTTCTTTTTTAATTGTTTCTTAATTTTGTCTGTCTCAGTCAATAGAGAAAAATAACATATTTGCATAACTATTTTTTTTGAGAAACAAAGAGTACTTGTCTCAAAAGTAAAGTTTTTCCACAAATAAATCACATTTACAGAATGAAAAATGCCCAAACTCAAAAGAACAATTTGGGAATAACCCCCTTCTGTCTATTAATGACTGAATTATTCACAGTTCCACATTTGTTCAGTGGACACATAAAATACTTCATTCACCGTAGTAAAAATTATTAAGAAAGTGGCCATTGAAAGAGTTACATATTCTGTCTTTCTCCTTGTATTCTTCATTCCAAGATACAGTGTTGAAAAAAAAGTGTTTGTATTTCTAAATTTCTTTTCTTTTTAAGTTAAGAGTAAAAGGAACAAAAATATTGATACTTTTTTCTTCCAGAATGTTCTAGAACATCCTAACAGAAATAATCTCTAGCTTTTCCCATTCTCATAATCCACAACCTTTTATATGTCTGTTGCATTCTGCAATACATTATAGCTGTATGCATGCATCCACTTCTTGTATTCCTTCCCACTAAGTGCTAAGATACTGAAGGCCAGGATTAAGGTTTCTTCATTGTGAGCGCCACCCAAAATACCTGCCCTAATATCTGGTATAAACTGGGTGCTCGCATTCTTTTTGACTTTTAGTCAATGAGTAAATTTCATCACTTATGATCATTAAATTAAGAGAGGGAAAAAGTCATACATAGAAAGCCTCTCTTGGGAAGTAGGGTGGAATTATGACTCAGGCTGGCTCTCTCTTTAGGACAGTGGGTCTCAAAATGTGGTCCCTGGACCAGCAGCATCACCATCAAAGGGAACTTATTAAAAATGAAAATTCTCAGGCTCCACCTTGAACCTCCTCAATAAAAAATTCTGGGATGGGACTGTGATCTCTTTCCTGTTAAAGTTTGAGAAGCTCTGGTTTACAGTACTGAAAATTGTCAGATGTGTTGAGAACTTAAGATGAGTCCATTCTATACATCAGTATGATGTAATGAAGAGATGAAACTATATTTCAATTAATAATAATTTTTCAGCCATGTCATTGCAGATATCAGTGATTCACTCCTTTTTATTTAATTTTTAAGCATTTATTGATTTTTATCTTTTTTTAGTTTATTTGTAAATTGTGGTACAATATACATAATATCAAAATCATTAATCCATTGTAAGTGGACAATTCTGTGACATTAAGTACATTGACAGGACTGTGTAACTTTCACCATTATCTATTTCCAGATAATTTTTATTATCCTAAACAAAAAACCTCATACTTATTTAGTAATAGCTCCCCATTCCCTTCCTACCTCCTCTAGTAACTGCTATTTTGCTTTCTGTCTTTATGAATTTGCTTATTCTAAGTAAATTTTATATATTTTAAATAAATTTTATATTTTGTAATATTTTATAATATTAAACATATTATAAATATATAATTAATATATACAAATAAATATATAATTTATATATTATATATAAGATATAAGTATACAGAAAATGTTTGTATAATATATAATACATATTTATATTTTATAAATTTTATATTTTTAAATAAATTTTTAATAATTTTATATAAGAGAAATCAATTTCACTCCTAGTTATATACAGAAAAGAATTGAAAGCCAATCTCAGACAGATATTTGTACACAAGTGTTCATTATAGTAGTATCTACAATAGTCAAAGAAGGAAGCAACCCAAGTGTCTATCAATAGATGAATGGATAAACAAAATATAGCATATCTGTAATTGGAATATTATTCAGTAATTAAAAGAAGTGAAGTAGTGTTATTTGTTGCAACATGGATGAACCCTGAAGACATCAAATTGTGTGAAATAAGCCTCTTCATTTGTGAATAATAACCCACTGTTTGAATTTACCAACATGCATTCAATTTTCTATCATTTTATTCTGTGTAACCTTATTAATTTTAAAATACTAGCATTAAGAATATGAAATATCTAAAATGTGTCAAGATGTCAATTTTCCCAAAGTGATTTACAGACTCAAGGCGATCTCAGTCAAAATTCCAACAGCTTTCTTTGTAGAAATGGAAAAGCCAATAATCAAATTTATGTGAAAGAGTAAGAGCCCTGAATAGCCAAAATCATCTTTTAGACAAAGCACAAAGTTGGAGGATTCACACTTCCTGCTTTTAAAAAGCTTTTTACAAAAGCTCAGTGGGCAGCTCAGCGTGGTGGTGGCACAAGGACAGACTTACAGACTAATGGAATTGATCTGACAGTTCAGAAATACACCTGCACATCAATAGCCAATGGATTTCGACAAGGGTGCCAAGTCCACACAAGTGGGAAAAATAGTTATTTCAACCACCGGTGCTGGGAAAATTGGGTATCCATATGCTAAAGAATAAAGAGGGACTCCTATCTCACACCATGCACGAAAATTAACTCAAAATGAATCAAAGATTTAAATATGAGAACCAAAACTAAAAAACTCTAAGAAAACATAAAAAAGCATCTTTAAGGCCTTATGCTAAGCAATAGTTTGTTAGACTTTAACCAAAAGCACAATAAAAGAAAATTAGATAAATAGAAACTCATTAAAATTAAAAACTTTTGTTCATCACGAGTTTATAATGAAAGTAAAGAGACATTCTATAGAATATGAGAAAATATCTGGAAACCATACATCTGATAAGGGCTTAATATCCAAGACTTACAAAAAAATCCTGCAAGTCAACAACAAAAAGACAAACAATCCCATTTAAAATGTGCAAAATACCTGAATAAACACATATTCAAAGAAGATATACAAATGGCCAAAAAGCACATGAAAAGATGCTCACATAATTAGCTATTAAGAAAATGCAAATGAAAACCACAATGAGATACTATTTCATACCCACTGAATGACTACTACTAAAAAAACGAAAAATAGCAAGAGTTGAAAAGGATGTGGAGACATAGGAGTACTCAATCACAGCTGGTAGGAATGTAAAATGGTGCAGTGGATATGGAAGACAGTTCGGCAGCTCTGCAGAAAGTTAAGTATAGAATTACCACATGATGCAGCAACCCCACTACCAGGTATACAACAAAATAATTGAAAGCAAGGACTCAAACAAATATTTGCACACCAATATTCATTGTGGCATTATTCGCAATTTCCAAAAGATGGAAGCAACCCAACTGTATATCAACTGGTGAATGGATAAACAAAACAGAATACTACTCAGCTGTAGAACGAATGAAGGAATGAAGAAAATGAACCAGGAATAACTGACAACATAGATGAAGCTTGAAGACGTCGTGTGGAGTGAAATAAGCTAGACACAAAAGGAGAAATATTATATGATCTCGCTGATATTACAGAATTAAAGTAAGCAAATTCTTAGTGTCAGGAAATAGAACACAGGTTACCAGGGACCAGGAAGGGGTTAGTTAAGGGAATGGAAAGTTAATGCTTAGCTGATACAAAATTTCTGTTTGAGGTGCTGGGAAAGTTTTGGTAATGGGTGACGGTGAGGGTAGCACAACATTGTGAATGCAACAACCACGACTGAATTAAATGTCTGGATGCGATTAAACAGGAAATTTAGGTTTTATATCCATTACTAAATGAAGAATTTAAAAACAAAAGAATAAAAAGTAAGACACATCGGCTTGTGTGCTAATGAAGCTCATGATACTCCCCTCCTGCTCCTTTGTGATCTATCCCAGGAGGAGGGACGGTATATGGATTGGTTATATTCAGGGATGTTCTTTTTTTTTTTTTAACAAACACCCCCTCCCCCCCCCCACCCCCATTTTACTGTCCCCTGGTAAACTCTAATCTGCTTTACAGCTCTGTGAATTTGCTATTTCTAGTCATCTCTTATAAGTGAGCTCAGGCAATTTTACATTAATTTAATAATCTTAATAAGAATAGTACCATATTAGATAGAGCACTGGAAGTACTTCAAAGGAAAGAATATGTCTATCATAGTACTTTGATAGAAGTAAGAATTTTGACAGAGAAATAAAAATTATATGGAGATTGCTTTAAAAGCACAAACACCCAAAATTTTAAAGGAAACTGCTAGCAATACTACACAGATTTCTCAAATAAAAACAAAGAGCCATCATCTGTGCCATCATTAAGGAAAAAACAATTCTAAGAAAATCAATTTAAGTATCTCTAGTATCTTCACTATGTTACTCTTCAAAATAAAAAGCTTAACAGTATTTTCTATTGTCGTATATACTGACACTAAAGTATTTTAGTTAAAATGTATTGAATGTATTCACATTTCATCTCTAACAGTTGTCTGCTCTCAATATTTCCTATTAATTTAACGACATAAGTAGACAATAAAAGAAAAAAGAGGGGGGAGAGGGCTAAATTCTAAGCTGCAAACAAAAATACTAACCACAATAAGCCAATTATATGCATAAACTAGGTCAGTGGCATTCAAAAATATTTTGAGAGTGATAAAAACTTGAAGAAGATTTCCTAGTGGTCATTAAGACATCCAAAATACTGACATTAGAAACAAAAGATGTACTGTAAGACACTGAAACTATTTAAATGACTTATTTTGCTCCCTGGCTATCTGCTATCTGAAATGGTTTGACAATTGTCACAATCAGCATTCCAGCTTTTAAAGGGAAAAATATAGTTAAAAATTAAGTATTTTTTACCACCCCATCATTGACATTCAAACAAGCAGGTTGTTCCTGTGTTTCATACATTCCAAAATGCACTCTCTCTCTATCTCCCTGTATGTATGTGTGTACATATATATATATTTTTTGCATAGGCAGGCACTGGAAATTGAACCCAGGTCTCCCTCATGGCAGGGAAGAATTCTGCCACTGAGCCACCATTGCACCGCCCAATTTTGGAAATATTTAGATACTCTTGAAAATGCTTTGTTTGTTTCACCATAGATCAACTTCTCTTTAAAATGTATATATTATTTTAAGAGTTAAGAACATGAAGATAATTAGCAGGCACTCATTTATGCAGCCAGGCCATCACAAGTATGTTTACTTTGTGATGTAAAATTAAAAGAGATAAAGATGCAACAAACTAAGTCCCTGACTTCAAGTAGCCTGCAACTAAAATAGGTGATAACTAACCAGAATATAGGCAGAATAAGTATATGAAAGACATACATATGCAGTACTGTTGTCCAGAGAAATAATATGAAACTAGAAGGATCAGGAAAGTCTTCATGTAGATGGTTCAGAACTAAATGAAGGGCAGGCTTCCACTAGGCAAGGAGAGAGGAATATAGGGGAGTGATACTGAAAGGAAGCCAGCTCTTTCACAAGAAATTCTTGCTGTCTTTTAAGAATTTAGCCATCAACAGCAAAGTAGAGAAATGCACTAAAGAGAAGAACATTGTCTTGGCCATGAATGAATGGGTTTATGAAGAGTAACGCTAGCAAATTTGTGCCCTATTGATGAGATATGTTCAGGATGAAAAAAAATAAAAAAGAAGATAATGGTTCGAGTTATAAAATTTACATTACCATGACTTTGCCCTGATCAGAGAAAGGGATAGTCCAATTGCTCCCTTATTTCATTTACCTACTTTGCGTGATTTTAAAAGGCAATGAGACTCGACTCAAAGATCATTCATGAAAATCATTTTTTCTCTTCCTCTAGCTCTTTGGAATCGATTTACTTGAAAAGGATTTTCGTGTAGTATTCTTTCTAAAAATATGCACATATTTCACAGTAAAATTTTCTTGTTATTATTCTGAATAACTTCTATAAAAGGAAGCAGAATTTTTGTAACACATGATGTCAAATAATTGAGAGTGACATTAAGCTAAATATAACAGTAGGTATAATAATAAAATATATTTACATATACATTACTTTTCAGGGGCTCAAAGTACTTCATAGCTATTAATTCATCCTCACAACATCTCAGTGATATTGTAAGGGGCAGATATTAACAATGTTCCTATTCTCCTTTGTGAAATGAAATGACTTTACAGATGGTGCCTTTGAGACATAGAATGAGAGCTTTCCTATGTAAAAGTAGAGTAACACATCATATTCTCTCCCATTTGCATACCTTAACAATAGTGATTTAGCAGGACCTCAATCTACTGAATTTATACTTGGGTTGAGTTCAGAGTTGAAGTAGCTAAAATTTTCAGTGCATATGAAAAGAATTATATAATCCCATTTACTTTGTGTTTACTTAGAAATCACAATTGTCTCTTAATGAAAATGAGTTCATCTTAATTTCAAGCAAAATAATTGCTGCTACTTTCCCATGCAACCCACTCAACACAGGCAACAGTTATCTCTAAACTAAAACCAATGCTATCATAAAGCAATAATAACATACCATAGGATGATGTCAAGGCATTTTAAAGCAGTATGCCATATGTGACTTCAGAAAATATCTAATGAGGTTTGCAAAACTATTGACTGAACAATTGTTTTATAATTGATCTTAAAAAAATCACTTCCAGGACTTCTGGGGAAGATGGCAGAATAGGGAGCTGCAGGACACACTTCTCCTCCAAAAGCAGCAAGAGGTCAGATAGAAACTGTCTGAAAAAATGGGTCTGAGGCTCTGAAGGCCAGGGGAACACTGTACAGCATCCATGAAAGAAGGAGATGGGAAGACTGAGAAGCTATGGCAAAAAGCTGTGATTTTATCCTGCTGCAGTATCCACTCCCCACCTTCGAAGGCATTTTATGGTCTGTGGTTAGCTGCTGCAGACAGAGAGGGATGGGGAGGTCCTCCCTAGGATCAGGCTGGGGCATTGCCATGTGTTGAACATGGCTTCTGACTGGCAAGTTTGGAATGCTGGGTCTTGGCTCTGAATAGCAGTTCTAGACTACCCTGGTCAGTGCTCCTCATAGACATTGTTTCAACACAGCCACTGCCAAATGTTGAGCCTGTGGAGGTTGAAAAAACACACTCCC
The DNA here is from genome assembly GCA_004026745.1 of Myrmecophaga tridactyla. Classification (NCBI taxonomy): domain Eukaryota; kingdom Metazoa; phylum Chordata; class Mammalia; order Pilosa; family Myrmecophagidae; genus Myrmecophaga; species Myrmecophaga tridactyla. The sequence goes on from PVIY010025433.1 coordinate 35,136, forward strand.
TCAGTAGGACTGTGGGGATAAGTTTGCTGAAGATAACCATCTACGAAAGAGCAGGAAAATGCAGCTTCAGGGATCCAACAAGAAAAGTATTTCTGGTGTATTTCCTGACTCTCTATGCAGGGCCTTTTGGAACTGGTCTATGCCTCATTCCTGGGTCCCTGGTCTTGTTTTGCTCAGTTAGATATGGGCAATTCTACAGATCTAGGATAAATCAAACTAAGAAGATGATTAAGTCAAAGCCAATCAACAATAAAACCCTAGGCAAAAGAGAGGAACTGACTGTCAGAGTAAAATCAAGATAATCAGATGCCTACACAAAATTACAAGACATAAAAGAAACAGGAAAATATGGCTCAGTAAAAAGGAACAAATTAAAGTCAGAGGAGAGATAGAATTTGAAACAACAAATCAAAAATGTTCAAACAGATCTTCTAAATCAATTCAAGGAGATGAAGGCAAATATGGCTAAAGAGATAAAAGATATTAAGAAGACACTGGGTGAATATAAAGAAGCATTTGGAAGCATATAAAGAAAACTAACAGAACTTATGGAAATGAAAGTCACATTAGAAGAGATTAAAAATTCACGAAAGGCATACAACAGCAGATTTGGACAGGAAAAAGAAAGGATGAGTGAAATAGAAGATAGAATGTCTGAAATCATGAGATAGAAAACAGAGGGGGAAAAAAGAATGGGAAAAAATGAGAAGGGCTTCAGGATTTGAATGACAGCATCAAGTGCACAAACTTATGTGCCCTGGGTGTCCCAGAAGGAAAAGAGATTGGAAAAGATGCAGAGAGAATATTTGAGGAAATAACAGCTGAAAATTTCTCAATTACTATGAAAGACTTAATATACATGTCCAAGAAGGCCAACATACTCCAAACAGAATAAATACTAATAGACCTACTTTGAAACACATACTAGTCAGAATATCAATTGCCAAAGATAAAGAATCTTGAAAGTGCCAAGAGAAAAGCATTTATCACATACCAAAGGAAGCAAAATAAAACTCAGTTCTGATTTCTCATCAGAAACCCTGGAGAAAAGAAGGCAGTGTTATGATATGGTTAAGATATTGAAAAAATAAAACTGCCAGCCAAGAATTCTTTATCTGGCAAAATGGCCCTTCAAAAATGATGGAGAGTTTAAAATACTCACAACAATACACTAATAATTGCAGAGTTCAGTACACCACTCTCATCATAGATAGAATACGTAGATAGAACATTTCACCACCAAATAGTAGGATATACATTCTTCTCAAGCACTCATTGATCATTCTCCAGGGTATACCATATGTTGGAAACAAAACAGGCTTCAATAAATTTTAAAATGTACAAATTATACATGAAGCTTGAAATCAATAAAAGGTAGAAAGGGAGAAAATTTGAAAATATATGGAAACTAAACAACATACTCTCAAACAATTAGTGAGTCAAAAAAGAAATTGCAAGAGAATTCAATACTTATCTTGAGATGACATCACATCACACTTCACTGACAGAACAGAGGACATCAGACTGGAACTAACACATCTTCTCACCACCCAACTTGGTACCTGCAAGTGAGCTTGGGCTGAAGGGAGGATAATGCACTCTTCATTGCTTCCCCTTACAACGTTTTTCACTTACTTCTCAACTTGATTTTGGTACATTATATTTTCCTAGGAGTTTGC
>PVIY010025434.1:0-36712 GCA_004026745.1 Myrmecophaga tridactyla
GATGCAAGAAAATTCATAGGAGTAGGCAAGGAAGAATTATAAAGTATGACAGTAACAATAAGCTTTTTTCCAAGAAAAGCCACAGGTATAAGAAAAGAAAGATAATTAAGAGAACTCCCTCCTCTTGTGAGGCCCAGAATTATGAACTCCATTAAATGCTATAGTTCACCCTGCTTTGACAATTAAATAGCAGAGATTACACAAAGTGGACTGGGAGCCACAGATTTGCATGTTGTTATTACCAGATTTTTGTGGGTATTCTGTGAGTATAATTTTTTAATTTGATGATTTATTTGACACAATGTTGTAGCAGGAATTTCCTTATGATGGCACGCTCTCTTCCAGGCAATATCCTCTATTCTTCAGAGTGATTCCATTCTATCATATATGTTCTTCCATTGGTCACACAAATACACTAAGGCAAGTGGTTGTAAAGGAAAAGATACAAAAAATAAATATCTTCAAATATTTAAATATTATTATTTCAAGTAGAAACTTATCTGATAACTTAATTATCACATACATTTCCTGTGACTATATAGTACAAATAATTAATAGTTGCAGAAATTCAGTTATCTATATGGTATCTGTAGATGTCTTCCTCAAGACATATTTTTGTGAGAATATCAGGAACAATAGAAGATGGGGGCTAATTATAAAAGCCACTGTTCAGGAAAAAATGGTTAACATAGTAATCTGAGGCTGAATGAACGTGGAACCATTGACTAATTTATCACAGTTCAAATATTAAACATAATAAGATAATAAAAACATTAAATTTAATCAAATGTCTGCCTTGAAAATTTTTCTTCAATTTGACAAAAATATTGCTTAAACTGAATGAACCAACAACTTGTCAAATTTTCATATAATTCCCAGTGAGTTGGACAACAAATATGAGTGGTTCTTCATTTCATTTACAGTTTAAATTTAACTACGTTAACCTCCATTAGCTTCAGATTTCTTACATATGGAAATTTGATAACTTATGATAAATATTAATACTTTTTAAACAAAGAAAAACATTCCTTTGTGTGTGTGTGTGCATGTTTAAAGATAGCTGAGGAAAAGAGGCTGTTGGATTTTTCTTTTTTGAAAACAGCCATTAAGTACATAAGGGAAATTCTTGTCCTCTTTTAATCCTTTGAAAAAGTTCTCTACTATTCTGTCAACTGTTGTGTGTGGTTTTATTTTTTATCTATTTAGTCTGATTGATTTGGCTTTTAATGCAGTGGATTATTTACATGAAAATCATGGTTGTTAGAACAGTTATGATGAGGCAGAGCTACTAAAAGTGCTTTAAGTCATTTGAATTTATTCATTACTTTATTGTTTCAATGATCTTGAACTTTTCAGAGATGGTATTGTATTTATAATAACTGAGCAGTGGCATAAAAAAATCATTTTTGAATGTGGGTCTGCAAATGTGGTGTGACTTGCTTCCCCAGGCCCTGCTATCACATTTACATAATTCACTAAGCTAAACTAAGCTTCTGATTCATGTGTAGTTTTTCAGTCTAAAATAGAAAAGGTTTTGTTGAATATACAATCTAATTTGAGAATCCCTAGTTTTACTTTCATTTTCCCATGGTGAAATAATATAATAGCTACCATTGCTGGTATATATGATATATGACAGGCTCTGTGTCAGGTCCTTTGCACACAGGATACCTACATATCCTTTTACCCCCATTGATACTTTATTTTACTGTCTTTTAATGGTTAATAAGAAAACAATGTGCAGAGGTAAAAATAACTGTGACTAGGATTACATATTTTGTAAATGGAAGGGCCAAGATTAACACTTAGGTTGGTTGACTTCAAAGAAATTGCTATTAGTCTTTCTGTTACACCTTCAGGATAAACATAAAGCAATGAAAAAAGAAAGGTTTGCAGGTACATGGCAGATTTATTCTAATAAGATATGGTTTGGAGAAATGAAATAAAGGCAAGATAGTTGTCTTCCAATATTTGAAAGATGTGATAATGAAATAAATGTCATTAAAATTATTAAAAAGCTAAGTGCTGAATATGGATTCAAAGTATATTAACTGAGCCCAGTCTGGTCATTCCATCTGAATGAGAGTTCTGTCATCAAAAGTCTAGGGATCATTCTGTAAACATAAGTCCCTTTCACCTACATCATCTTATGTATTAAAAGTAGGCACTCAAATATAAACTGAACATTCTTCAATGAAGTAAAAGAAAGCTTAATTTTCCCTTAAAAGATCACCTATCAATGTAAATAATGGTATTTGACAGTGGTATTTATCCATGTAAATGTACTTATGAAATCTGAAGCTGGGTATGGGGAAGAGATCCCAGTCCCAAGATACAAAGCCATATTTTACAAAATGCCAGAAGTTCCCAAGGAGGTAGAGAAATACACAATCTCTGAGTCAAGAGCAAGGGTGGGAGGCTGAAGATTCTCTTCTTCATCTCTTCACAGGAAGAAAATATCACAATTCTCCTTCACAGATTTAATGACATTGAAACTCTTCCTAGTGCTATTTCCATGTGCTGTGATTATTGTGTGTGGAGGATGCTGAATTCAGATGGCAACCAGGACACATCTCATTTGGTACAGAGGCTATCTATTGACTATAAAATCCTTGCTCAGAATGATAACTTTTGATCCTGAGAAGAAATATATACTGTTTTCTATATGCAGACATCCAGGCAGTGGTCAATAGTTTCTCTCAAAATTGCTGTAGCTTGTATAAATAACCCCAATTCCCCCAAAAGCCACAGCTTTCAGTGAAAGAGTGAAAGAGGGCTTACATGCATCAGCATGAAAGTCTATAATTCCAGGTCTTACAAATAACAATCTGTTTACTATTGATCATGTCCCTTTCTGGTCATCTCATCCAAATTAATCAATTTTATGTTAATCATTATGTTTAATCTGGCAAAGATTGTCTATTGAGCAACTTTCAAAGGCAAGAAAAATCAGTGAAATTTAGGTAAAATCATGGTAAGAAAATGGTTTAACTCTTGATACTGGCACTTTCTGTCTGTGACCTTGTGATTTTAATTTATATTCTACAAATTTTTGGCTCTTCATTGAATAAATGGAAATAACAGCAGACATAACTTCATTGAGTGGTTTGAACATTAACTAATGAAAGGGAAGCATTAGCCCAAATTTTGGGTCATTTTGACCTCTCAATTAAATGTAAGCAGAGCCCAAAACCCATGTTTTTTGAGAAGTTATGTTTTAGTATATGTATTTTTTAGAATAATGAGGAAGTTTTATATATTTATGGAAGCAAAATTTCCAAAATTTGATTTGAAATAATGAAGTTTAAAATAAAAGAAACATATTTGTGGGGGACAATGAATGATAAATCAATTAATTCTAATTACAATGAAGATTTATTTATTTGATAAATATTTAATGCTCATAATTTGTACTAATCATTATAAGATTGCAATTGATTATAATGATGTAGAGAATATATATTCTCAGTTATCTCATGGCTAATCATGGAAAAATACATGCACAATCATGGTTAAAACCATGGGCAACTTACAAGAGGCTTAACACTTTAATATTGTAATATTGTACACTTTATTTATTATGGATAGAATAGTAGCAAGGCTAACAAAAAACATAGATGTAGTATTTTCATTGAAAATAAGCAGCTCTTAAAGAGTATGAGGGAAAAGGGTAGAGGGGAGGGGAAATAGATAACGAGCAACAACTCTGACTTACAGATATAAGGAAGCATGAAGTAAAATATATTTCTCAAAAATAACAATTACGGGCGGCTGCCATGGCTCAGCAGGCAGAGCTCCGACCTGCCATGCTGGAGGTCTGGAGTTCGATCCCTGGTGCCTCCTGCCCATATGAAAATTTAAAAAAATAATAATAACAATTACTTTGGCAAGAAGAATTTGACAGTTTACCTGCATAGAAGAAGTATTTGATATTTAAGGCATAATTAGAAGTAACTTGTCCAGATTACTATCTTCAGGAATTATTTTGTGCTTCTATGGGCAATAAAGAAGAAATTAAAATTTTTGGAAAGAAGAAGTGATATATTGTAGGTAGTTTTGTAAAGACAGCCCTAAAAGCAGCATAGAACATTGATTCAAAAGGAGATATTTTATTGTCATATTGGGCTGAAATTGTCTAAAAGCACTAGTTGGTTTGTTGAAAAATATCAATTTAGTTGATATTAACATAGTGTTTATTACTAATAATAAGTTAGATTTATTCTAGATTTTACTGGAATAAAATAAAAGTTATATGATAGCAAAACTTCATACAGAGACAATATATATGTTAATTTTAACTATTTGGCAGATGTAGCACATTGTCAAATAAACATCAGAAACCTTTTCCTAGAGGGAGTAAATTGAACCTAGTAGGATATTTAATAGTAGTTCATATTGATGTACTATTTATGTACCATTCATTGTGCTATTTTATCTAATCCTGAGAAGAGGACTAATTAAAATTAAGAATATTAATCCCTATAGTTTACAAATGAGGAATTTGAAGGTTGGTAAAAGTAATAACTTGTTTATTGTCACAAAACAGACATTGATGACACTGGGATTGGTATTTAGGAAATCTAATGACAAACACATTCATTATGTTATACTACTACCAATACTTAGAGCCTAGCTTATTTATGTGCATCATTAACTACATCATCATCATCAAAATCATCATGCTCATTATCATCATTTGTTTCATAATATCTTCATCTTCATTGTGAGCATGAAAAATATAGACAATTTTAAAGGGCCTATTACACACAGGCAAGGTTCTAGGAGCACATGAAAGCAGCTACTGTATTCCACAGGAACAGAGTGGTAGAATTTGCCCTCTACTTTCACATTCTGGAATACTGCTAGACAATTTCCTTCTAGGCAACTATCCATTACTTAGCATTTAGTCAAAATTGATCCTAGTTCAAGCAGTGTTCAAGGAAAATGTTGCATTCTCTTTAGCTTAGCTTCAAAGCTGAAGTATTGGAAGTGAGGTGAAATGGATATGTCTCAACTTTTTGAGCTTCTGGGGGGATCAGTAAGAAATAAAAGAAGGAAAAAAAGAGGAAAATTTCTGGGCATTTGCATGCAGTAAGGAAATATAAAATGTAGTATGGGTTACTACATTACTACATAAAATTGGGATTACCCAATTTTTCCACTGACAGTCAAAGTCCTACATCCTTGATAGCCCCTCAATCCTGGGCAAATGGGTGGTTGAATAAAGAGAATATATAATAAACATACAGCTGTGCAGACCACAATGGCTCAGCATGCAGAGTTTTCCTGTCATCCAGAGACCCAGGTTTGATTCCCAGTACCTGCCCATGCAAAAACAAGAACAAAAACATAGAGCTAATATCATACTCAATGGGTAAACACTGAAAGCTTTCTCACTAAGATCAGGAACAATTCAAGAAGGCTCATTGAGCCCATTGTTATTAAACAACATGCTGGAAGTTTTAGCTAGAGCAATTACACAAGAAAAGAAACAAAGTTATCCCAGTTGGAAAGGAAGAAGAAAACATTCACTGTTTACAGATGAGGTAATAATAAAAGTTGAAAATCCTGAAGAATCTACAGCAAATCCTCTAGAGCTAATAAATGTGCACAGAAAAGTTGCAGAGTACAAGATGAATATCCAAAAATCAATGCAGTTTCTGTATACTAATAGTGAGCATTCTGAGAAGGAAATCAAGAAAAGATGTCCATTTACAAATGTACAAATATAAGAATTTTTGCTTGAGTGAGAAAAACAACAAATAAATGTCAAAATTGCAAAGTGTTGAATAAAAGATGGTATAACCAAAAGAATCAAATATATAGTAATAGATTTAAACAAGTCCACCAAAGTCCTATACCAAGAAATCTCAAAGAAATTATTAAAAAAAATAAAAGAAGACCTAAACAAATGGAAGGACATGCTTTGTTCATGGATTGGTAAACTAAATATAGTTAAGATGTTGATTCTATTTGAATTGACTATAGATTAAATGTAATGCCATTTAAAATCTCATCAACTTACTTTGCAAAAATAGAGAAATGAAGAATCAAATATATTTGGAAGGTTGGGTGACCTGACTAGCTAAAAATATCTTGAGAAAGAGGAATGTAGTTGGAAGTCTCACACTACCTGACTTGAAAGCATATCACAAAGCTATAGTGTTCAAAACAGCATAGTATTGAATAAGGATAGACTTACTGACCAATGGAATTGAATTGAGTGTGCAGAAATATACCTTCTAATTTGCAGACAATTGATCTTTGATGAGTTGCTCAAGCCAACTCAGCTGGGACAAAGAAACCTCTTCAATAAAAGTGTTTGGAAAACTTGATATCCATTGCCAAATTGATGAAAGAGGACTCACATCTAACAACTTATGCAAAAATTAACTTAAAATGGATTAAAGATGTGAGGTTAGAGCTAAGGCTATTAAAATTTTAGAAAAAAATGTAAGGAAATATCTAATAGATCTTGTGATAGGAGGTGGTTTCCTAGAACTTAAACCTAAAGCACAATAAATGAAAAAAATAGAGAAATGTGATCTCAAAATTAAATATTTTATGCATCAAAGAACTTTCTCAGGAAAGCAAAAAGGCATCCTATACAATGGGGGACATTATTTGGAAACCACATAACAGATAAGGGTTTAACATACAGAATAAAACAATTCTACAACTCAACCATAAAAAAAGACGAACAAACTAATTAAAAAATGGGCAAAAGACATGGACAGATAATTTTCCTAAGAAGAAATTCTAGTGACTTCAAAATATTAAAAAATTACAACTTCTCTTGCAAATATGGAAATGCAGATGAAGAACCACAATGGGTTGTGATCTCACAACAACTATATGGCCATAATAAAAAAAAGAAAATTACAAATGCTGGAGAGTATGTGTACTAAGAGACATACTTACTCATTGTTGATGGGAATGTAGAATGGTGCAACTTCTCTGAAAGGCAGTTTAGCGGTTCCTCAGGAAGCTAAGTATAGAATTGCCATATGAGCCAACAACTCCATTACTAGGCATATAATTGGAGGAACAGAAGGCAAGGATGCAAGTAGACATTTGCACTCTGATATTTTTAGTGACTTTTTCATGATTCCCAAGAGAAGGAATTAGCCCAAATGCCCATCAGAAGATGAGTGGCTAAATAAAATGTGGTATATACATACAATGGAATATTACACAACTGTTAGACAGAATAAATTCATGAAGCATGTAACAATGTGGATGAAACTTGACTACATTTCCCTGAGTAAAGTTAGCCTGATACAAAAGGACAAATACTACATGTTTCAGTAATATGAATTAACATTAATGAGTGAATGTTGAGAGATATGTTGAGAACATAGGTTATCAGTGTAGCAGGCAGGCCTCCCCCTCTTTCTGGTTTAGCTGTGCTCTCTGTGGAAAATCCCCAAACCCCCTCTCCTTGCAGGCAAGTGAGATAAGACACATTCCTGGGATAGAAACCCCCTACCCTAGCCTTCAGGAACCGGTGAGGATGCACATAGGCAAGATAAGACATTCCTGAGGTGGGGGCCCCTCAACGGTTCAGCTTGGGGCCATTCTCAGCTTAAATCCACCAATTGTTTACTTTGTCTTTAACATGTCATACAGTCTATAAAAGCTAAGGTTGCTTTTGTTCAGGGCTCAGACTTTCAGAGGCTACTTGGCTGAGCCCTATGGCCATAGAAAATAAAACCTGCTTCCCAAAACTACAGATCCTTAGTCTCAGGCTGTTCTAACTTTGGGAAATGTTCCTGGAGGCCTGTGGCCTTGTTCCTGGTTTTTGCACTACATCAGGAGTTAGAATGAAGTAGAAATTTGGCATTTGATGCTGAAGGAGTAAAAAATGTTCTACAGAACTGATTGTAAAGATCCAGAAATAGATAGCATAATATTATCTTATGGTCAAACAATATTCAAGAACACTGAAGAAAACAGTGTGAGAATGATTGAGTGAGGGGGACTGGGGTATAGTATGTCAGCAGAAGAAAGGATAAAGAATGGGATTGTATAACTTAGTGATGCTTAGTGTGAGCAATGATGGTGATTAAATGTACAAATATAAGAATTTTTGCTTGAGTGAGAAAAACAACAAATAAATGTCAAAATTGCAAAGTGTTGAATAAAAGATGGTATAAGGAAAAAATATAACCAATGATTACTATTGTCTATAGTTAACAGTAATACTGTAATAAGATTCCATTGAATGTTACAAAGGCAATATGCCAAATCTAAATGTCAATAAATGGTGGCTTGAGAGACAGGTATGGGATTCTTTGCAGAAGAAATAGAAATGTCTTCATATAGATTGAGGTGGTGAAATCATGACTATGTGATTTACCAGGATCTATTGATTTTTTTGCTTACATTTGTACTTACTTCAATTGTATGATGTGAGAATAAAAGTGTTTAATAAATGTACACAGAATTATGAGTGTTTGAGAAAACTTGCAGATAGAGATATACCTAACCATTCTTAGTAGGGAAATAGAGTTGTGCAGCCCTTCTGGAGGGCAGTGTTGTGACTCCACAGGAGGCTAGGGGGTGGGGTTGAAAAATGATCTTTCAACCTATGCCCTTCAGAATAGGTGTGTGCTTGGAGGAACTGAGAATTGGGACAAGAATATGTATTTTATCCCTGTTGATTGTGGCAGCAATGTTTGCAATTTGCAATGGATGGAGGTGGCTTAAGGAAACATCTGCAGAGGAACAGAAGAACGAACTGTGTGTACATACAATGAACAATGGAATATTGAGTGGCTGCATGAAGGAAAGATGTTGTGAGCCATGCAAGGAGGTGAGTTATCCTTGTTAAGTGAAATAAATCAGAAATTAAAAGACAAATATATTCCTCACTAATATGGAATTGCTATAATGTACAATTAAATTCAGGAGTATAGGTTAAGCAACAAAAGCATATTGCAAAGTTTCTTAGATTGCAATCTCCCACAGCATCCACATATATTCTGGTGTTGTTATGGTTATTTCTAAATTTTGAGATGCAGAGCTCTTTGCATATAATGTGTTCATTACAAGGAAATTGAGGTATTTGTATGAAACCTGAAACTCAGACCTAGGTTTCTGAGGCTGTGAAAGTTAGTACTACCCATACAACTACTATTTTGAGATGCTGACCTCTGTTTGTATAACCTGGTCACTCACTGGAACTTTGGATATTTGTGTGAAACCTGAGACTCAGAATTAGATTTATGCAGCAATGAAAGTCAGTATTACCCCATACACATACACAAATGAAACATTTATTAGACTTCAATTAGAGATATTAATGAAACTCATATGTGTAGGACTGAGGTGAATCAGACTAAAACATAAAGGATGATTTTGACTTCAACTTCTGTGTGAGGCCAAGGGATGTGCAAAATTTATATTTTTGGTAGCACACTATCTAATTTAACATTTATGGCCAGTTTGTTTGAATACAATAATCACATGGAGCCTTGAATAGGAAGTGAGATCTTATTGATTTGCACAGGTTTGGTGTGATGCCCTGATACGCCCAACTTTAATGAGGGCAGAAGATTAAAAAAATATTAGCAAAGTCACCTTTAGGGACTGGTACAAATGTGGGAATATGAAACTTTCCTAACTGGGGAATTCCTGAAATTCTCAAAAGCATTGGGAACTGCTAATTTGATGCACCAGGACCACAGTCATAGGATTCTCCTTTATGAAACTTACTCCTGCAAAGGAGAAACTAAGACTACTTATGAGCATGCCTATGAGTTACCCCAAGAGAAACTGTTTTATTACTTATATGTGGCCTTTCTCTCTGAGCAAATTCTGCAGGTGAACTCTGTGCCTTCCTCTCTACATGGGAACTGACTCACAATGTTCTAAATCTCCCTGGTAATGTGGGACATAACTCCTGGGAATGAGCCTGGTCATAAATGTGGGTGTGAGAAAGGCTTCTTGACAAAAAGTTAGAAGAGATAAGAAAGAAAATAAAGTTTCAATGGCTAAGAAATTTCAAGTAGAGTCAAGAGGTCATTCTGGAGGTTATTCCTATGCAGTATATAGCTATCCATTTCCAGTTTTTTGGTGTATTTGAATAGCTAGAGAAAAATATCTAAAGCTATTGAAGTGTAATTCAACATCATTGATTCTTAAAGATGAATTAATAACTATAGAGCTTTTAAGGTGTGTCCATGTAATTGTGAAAACCTTGTGACTGGCACCCCCTTTATCAACTGTGTGAACAGATGAGTGAGAAAAAAATGACAAAACATAAATAAACAATAGTGGAGATAAGGAGAAAAGATGTTTTGGGTGTTTATACTTTTACTTTTTACCTTTATTCTTGCTTTTATTTTTTTTGGCAGTAATGAAAGTGTTCAAAAATTGATTGGGATGAATGCATAGAGCAAGGTGATACTGTGAACAACTTATTGTACACTTTCAATGATTGTATGATGTCCTAGTATGCCAGCTGCCAGAATGCAATATACCAGAAATGAAATGGAATTTTAAAAGGGGGAATTTATTAAGTTTCAAGTTTACAGTTCTAAGGCCTTGAAAATATCCCAATTAAAGCAAGTCTATAAGAATGTCCAAGTCTACAAAAATGCAACAACAAGAGGCTACCTTCACTCAAGAAAGGCCAATGAAGTTCACGGTTTCTCTCTCAACTGGAAAGTCACATGGCAACATCTACCAGCTTTTTCTCCAGGCTTCTTCCTTCATGAAGCTCCCTCAAGGGCATTTACCTTCTTCATCTCCAAAGGTTTCTGGCAGCAAGGGCTCTCATGGGTTTAATAGTTGTCTTATGGCTCTATAAAAGGGACTGTCTCCAAAATGCTTCCTCTTTTAAAGGAGTCCAGTAAACTAATCATGACCCATCTATAATGGGTGAAGTCACAACTCCATGGAAGCTATCTAATCAAAAGCTACCACCCACAATTGGGTGTGACAAATCTCCATGGGAACATTCAAAAAGCTCCCAGCCAGGAATATTGAATGAGGATAAAAGGACCTGGATTTTCTGGGGTATACCACAGATTCAAATCAGGACATATGATATGTAAATATATAATATATATCAATAAAAATGTCAATTGTACCTTTTTACAGCAGGGAAATTGCCTTATCTAAATTTTTTCTCAAAGAATGGCATTCTTAAAGTGGAAATAAATTACCAAGATTCAACAAATTGTTTGTACACTAAAAAAAGCAAAACTAAATATGTATCATTGATTTAAATGTAAACTACAAATCTTTTAGAAATGTACACAAAAGAAAATCTTCAGTACTTGGAGCTAGGCATAGATTTCTTAGATGTGACACCAAAAGCAGAGTACATGAGAAAAATAAAACAATGTTAATTTTGACTGTACCACAATATAAATATTTTACTTTGCCAAATTCCATGAGAATAAATGATAAAGAGAAGCTTCAACCTGGGTGAAGCCATGTGAAAAACATATATCTGATAAGGGATTCATTTATATAATTATAAAAAGCTCTCTAAACTCCTTAAAAATGAAAATATATATACTGATTATCTATGTTAATTTTTTAATTAATAAATTTAAAAAAAGAAAAAAATGAAAAATATAGATTACTGGGAAGATTGTGGTATAGGATAAACAGCTAGAGAAGAGGTAAAAAAGACCAGGAGACCAGTTCTGGTGTCTGGGTGATCAGAAGGACTTCTGCATTATATAATGAAGACCTGGATGGAAAAATAGAGAAACTAGGAATGAAAAACTGGAATGAGTGTGTTCTATTGTGATCATCCCTAAAGTCTGCCACTGCCCAGTGGCCATGTCCCACAGCTAAAACATGGCAAACCTCTGCTTCAGGGTTGGGGAATGCAATCCTCTCAGGTCTGAAGCCTAGAATTCTGCGGGAAAACACAGGATACATGAGGCTCATCTTAGCCAGACACAGAAACCCTACAGTGGTGTCCATAGCCTACACTATCCCTTATGCAAGCCACTGTGGATGCCTGGCTTGTGGAGCCTAGAAAGCCCTCCCCTTCAGAAGATAGAGAGACATTGAGCAGGGATTAGCTGACAGTTGGCTGGTGGGAGAGACACTGCAGGTCCTACTGCTCCCTTTTATCCACAGGGGCTCAAGGTGCTCACTGGATACACAAGCAAAGATGTGGGGGACAGGCAGTTGCATTTTAAGCCCAGGCAGTCATCCTTCACACTGAAGGTAGTCATTTTGGCTCAAAAAAGCAAAGCACAAACTGCTGGCTGGTGAAATTGAACTTTTGAATCTCACAGCCCAGAGTCTTTCCACACAGGGGTCTGAGAATTACTAGACCAATCACACCTGCAAGCCAGAGTCCTTGCTGTGTTGCACAGTACCCATCCTCCACCCCAAGAGACAACAGCTTCCAGCATGTCTTTGTTGCTTTGGGGTTTTTGGCTTTGACTGCATTTGCACCTGGTCTGGACCATGCCCAGGGAACTGACACGTTTGGGGCAATATGGGATTATAATGAAGAAATGGCTCATCAGTGCCATGTGCTCAGAAAATAAGAGAAGTGCAATTTGGTAAGCTGCTTCTCTGCCCAACTCCTAAAAGACATTTAAAAAGGGCTACTCCATCTCAATAGAGAACCTGACCTCAGTTTGGCTGGGAATTATTGACAAATTAAGTGACAAAGAAGACCATCAACCCAAATCCAAGCAAAAAAAAATATTGGATGATTGAGGGAAACCAACTTTCAATACATCATTATCAAGAAAATTGTCATGGTCAGGTTCATATGTCAACTTGGCCAAGTGGTAGTACCTGTTTGTTTTGTTGGGAAAGTGCTGACCTGTCTGTTGTGATGAGGACATTTCATAGTATTAAATCATCACCATGTCAGCTGCATCACAGCTGATCCCATTTGTAATCAGCCAAAAGGGAGTGTCTTCTGTAATGAATGATGTTTAATCTAATCACTGGGAACTTTTTAAGGAGGATTCAGAAGAGACCATCTCTATTGCTGCTTTGGCCAGTGAGCCTCTCCTGTGGAGTTCATCCAGACCCTCCATCAGAATCATCAGCTTCACAGACTGCCCTGTGGATTCTGGACTCTGCATTCCCATGGTCACATGAGACACTTTTATAAATTTGATTTGCAAGTGTTCCCTGTTGATTCTGTTTCTCTAGAGAACCCTAACTAGTACATCTTGGTACCAGGAGTGGTTCTTAAGAAACAGAATCTTAAAAATGGGTTTTTATGAATGGTTTTCTACTCCAACTGGACTCAAAAACTCTAAGGACTCTTATTCCCATAAACAGAATGACACTGCGAATCCATGGAGTGAGTTGGCAAAAGAGATAGTCAAAATATCACCATTCAATTCCCCTAAAGCTTCATTTGTATGAAGCCAGGCTGTGGGGATAATGTTTTTGACATCTTTACAGAGTTTTGTGGAAATAAAGGGTATAGAGATGTTGGCTGGTTGTTGTTAGATACACTGGCTATATTAAGGAGTGAAAGGGATGGGCTTAAGGCTTCAAACAAGAAGTTTAAGCACTTTCTGATAGATGTGGAGTGTCCTGAAGGAAAATCTTATTTTCTGTAACCATAGACTTGAGATTGTAGCAGGCAGCCCTCCCCCTCTTTCTGGTTCAGCTGTGCTGTCTGTGGAAAATCCCCAACCCCCCTCTCCTGACCTTCAGGAAGGGTTAAAACTGCAGGCAACCAAGATAAGACACATTCCTGGGATAGAAAACTTCAGGAACTGGTGAAGGTGCATGAAGGCAAGGCCATTACTGGGGTGGGGTCCCCTCAATGGTTCAGCTCTGGGCCATTCTCAACTTAAATCGGCCAATTGTCTTTAACATGTCATACTGTCTATAAAAGCTAAGATTGCCTTTTGCTTGGGGCTCAGACTTTCAGAGGCTAGTTGGCTGAGCCCTGTGGTCATAGAAAATAAAATCTGCTTCCCAAAACTACAGATCCTTAGTCTCAGCCTGTTCTAACTTCACAGAACATTCCTGGAGGCCTGCGGCCTAGGTCCTTGTTTTTGCACTACAAGATCTCTGAAAATCAGGCTCAGAATCTTATTGTGAGAGTAGCAACTTTGCAACATAAACTGAAATCTCAATGGTGCTTGGTGTCTGCTGTTAAAGTTAGGGCATTGATTGGAAAGGAGTGAGACCCAGAAATATGGGATGGTGGCATATGGATTGATAATGATGTTGGGGGTGAGGTTGAAACCCAAGGTCATGCTGAGTCTTCTCTAGATAACCTTGTAATAGTTTGCCCTGAAGACATTGCCACCCCACCTCCAGCTTGCCTTGAGGAGTTGGCCACCCAACCTCCTCCTGAAGGGATTAGCCTTAGAGTGATTAATCCTGTTTCACCAGATGAAACTGCAAATGAAATCCCTGAAGCAAATGGCTTGGAAGATATTTCTAATTCTTTTCATGACCCATCCCCACAACCTCTCATTTCTTCCAGACCTATAAGTAGACTAAAGTCCCCACAGGCCCCTAAAGGTGAGGTACAAAGTATCACGCATGAGGAGGTACAATATACTCCAAAAGTACTACGTGAGTTTTCCAATTTATATAGACAGAAATCAGGGGAATATGTGTGGCAATGGATTTTAAAGATGTGAGATAATGGTGGGAGGAGTATAAGGCTGGATCAGGCTGAATTTAATGATATGGGCCCACTAAGCAGAGATTCTGCATTCAATGTTATAGCTCAAGGGGTTAGAAAAGGTATTAACAGTTTGTTTGGATGGTTGGTTGATACATGGATCAAAAGGTGGCCAATGTTACCTGAGGTTGAAATGCCAGAACTGCCCTGGTATAATGTAGATGAGGGAATCCAAAGGTTTAGAGAGATTGGAATGTTAGAGTGGATTTATCATGCAAAGCCTGCTCTTACACCCCAAAGATGTCCAGAAGATGCACCTTTTACCACAGCAGTGAGAAATAAATTTGTGAGACTAACACCATCATCCCTGAGGAGCTCTGTTGTTGCACTACTCTGTAGGTCAGATATTACTGTAGGAACTGCTGTCATGGAGCTGGAATCCTTAAACACAATGGGGATGATGGGATCCTGAGTTGGCAGAAGCCAGGTGGTAGCACTTAATTGCCAAAGACAGGGTAGACATGGCTATAAAAATAGACAGCAAACTCAAAGCAGGAGTCAAAATTATATGACTCGCAGAAATTTGTGGCATTGGCTAGTGAATCATGGGTTACCTAGAGATACAATAGAAAGGCAGTCTACTAAATTCTTGTTTGTGCTGTATAAACAGAAGAGTTCTAGGTCAAGTGAACAGAAGTCTAACCTGAATTACAAAAACACAGAGTCATGGCCCCTTAATCAATTTCCAGACTTGAGACAGTTTACAGACCCAGAGCCCCTTGAATGAAGAGGAGGCCAGGTCCCTTTGGAGGAGAACACTGTTACACTGCCACAAATTTATACTGTTAATCTTCCTTCAAGCCTTCCCCAAGGAGACCAATGGTCTTTGACCAGAGTGTGCATTGGGGAAAAGGAAATGATCAGATATTTTCGGGATTATTAGACACTGGCTCAGAAATGACATTATTTCCAAGGTGCCAAAAATGTCACTCTGGTCCAACAGGCACAGTGGGAGCTTATGGAGGCCAGGTGATCAATGGAGTTTTAGCTCAGGCCTGTCTCTCAGTGGGTCCAGTGGGCCCCTGGACCCATTCTGTACTTATTTCCCCAGCTCCAGAATGTATAATTGGTATAGACATACTGAGCAACTGGCAGAATCCCCACATTGGCTCTCTAACTCATGAAGTGAGGGCTATTATGGTGGGAAAGTCCAAGTGGAAATCACTAGAACTGCCCATACCTAGCAAAATAGTAAATCAAAAGCAATACTGGATTCCTGGAGGGACTGCAGAGATTGCTGCCACTCTTAAGGACTTGAAGGATGCAAGGATAGTGATTCCCACCACATCCTCATTCAACTCTCCTATTTGGCCTGTGCAGAAAACAGATGGATCTTGGAGGATGACAGTGGATTATTGTAAGCTCAACCAAGTGGTAACTCCAATTGCAGTGACTGTTCCAGATATGGCATCATTGCTTGAGTAAATCAATATATAACCTGTTACCTGGTATGCAGCTATGGATCTGGTAAATGCTTTTTTCTCAATAGCTATTAGTAAGGACCACAAGAAACAGTTTGTTTTCAGCTGGCAAGGAGAGAAACATACTTTCACTGTCCTACTTCAGGGGTACATCAACTCTCCAGCCCTTTGTCATAATCTTGTACACAGGGACCTTGATCATTTCTCCCTCCCACAAGACATCCCACTGGTCCATTATATTGATGATGTCATGTTGATTGAACCTCCTGATCGAGAAGTAGCAACTACTCTAGACTTATTGGCAATTTGCATGACAGAGGATGGGAGATAAATCTAGCAAAAATATAGGGGCCTTCCACCTCAGTGAAATTTCTAGGTGTTTAATGGTGTTGGGCATGTCAAGATATCCTTTCTAAGGTGAAGGATAAGTTGCTGCATCTGGTCCCTCCTATGACCAAAAAACATGCACAATTCCTAGTTGGTCTCTTTGGATTTTGGTGACAACATGTTCTTCATTTGGGTGTGCTACTCTGGCCCATTTATTGAGTGACTAGAAAAGCTGCTAATTTTGAGTGGAGACCTGAACAAGAGGAGGCTCTGTGACAGGTCCAGGCTGCACTACAAGCTGCTCTGCCACTTGGGCCATATGACCCAGCAGATCCAATGGTGCTGGAAGTGTCAGTGACAAGTAGAAATGCTGTCTGGTGCCTCGGCAAGCCCCTATAGGAGAATCAAAATGCAGACCCTTAGGATTTGGAACAAAGCCTTACCATCTGCTGCAGATGACTACTCTCCTTTTGAGAAACAGCTTTTGGCCTGCTACTAGGCCTTGGTAGAGACTGAATGCTTAACCATGGGCCATCAAGCTACCATGAGACCTGAGTTGCCTATCATGAGCTAGGAGTTGTCTGACCCACCAAGCCATAAAGTTGGGCATGCACAGCTGCACTCTATTGTAAAATGGAAATGGTATATATGAGATAGGGCCAGAGCAGGTCCTGAAGGCACAAGGGGTTACATGAAGTGGTCCAAATGTCCATGGTCTCAAACTCCTGCCACATTATCTTCTCTTTCCCAGACTAGAGCTATGGCCGCATGGGGAGTTCTTTACAGTGAATTGATTGAAGAAGAGGAAACTTGGGCCTGGTTTACAGATGGTTAAGCATGGTATACAGGTAACACCTGAAAGTGGACAGTTGCAGCACTACAACCCCTTTCTGGGGTATCCTTGAAGGACAGTGCTGAGGGGAATTCTTCCCAGTGGGCAGAACTTCAAGCAATGTACCTGGTTGTTCAGTTTCCTTGGAAGAAAAACTGGCCAGAGGTGCATTTGCATACTGACTCATGGACTGTTGCTAATGGTTTGGCTGGATGGTCAGGGACTTGCAAAGACCATGATTGGAAAATTGGTGACAAAGAGGCCTAGGGAAGAAGTATGTGGATAGACCATTCTGGGTAGGCTAAAATATGAACATATTTTCATCCCATATAAATGCACACAAGTGGGTGACTTCAGCAGAAGAAGGTTTTAATAATCAGGTGGATTAGATGACCTTTTCTGTGGATACCAGTCAGCCTCTTTCCCCAGCAACTCCTGTCATTGCCCAGTGGCTCATGAACAAAGTGGTCATGGTGGTAGGGATGAAGGTTATGCATGGGCTCAACAACATGGACTTCCACTCACCAAGACTGACTTGGCTACAGCCAATTTGCAGTGGCCAATCTGCCAGCAGCAGAGACCTTCACTTAGCCTCTGATATGGCACTATTCCCCGAGGTGACTAGCCAGCTACATGGTGGCAGGTTGATTACATTGGACCACTCCCTTCATGGAAGGGGCAGCAATTTGTTCTAGTTGGAATATACACATACTCTGGTTATGGGTTTGCTTTTCCTGTACACAGTGCTTCTGCCAAAACTACCATCTGTGGGCTTACAGAATGCCTTACCCATCATCATGGTATTCCACAAAGCATTGCTTTTGATCAAGGAATGCACTTCACAGAAAATGAAGTGTGGAAATGGGCACATGCTTATGGAATTCTCTGATCTTACCAAGTTCTCCATCATCCAGAAGCAGCTGGATTGATACAATGGTGGAATGGCCTTTTGAAAACTCAATTACAGTGCCAACCAGATGGCAATACCTTGAAAGGCAGGGGTGATGTATGGAAGCTGTATATACTCTGAATCAGCATCCACTGTATGGTGCTATTTCTATTATAGTCAGGGTCCATGGGTCCAACAACCAAGGCATGGAAATGGAAGTTGTACCACTCTCTGTTACCCTTAGTGATCCACTAGGAAAATTTTTGCTTCCTGTCCCTGTGACCCTGAGCTCTGCTGGTCTACAGGTTTTAGTTCGAATGGGGAGTGCTTCCACCAGGAGAAACAACAATGATTCCATTGAACTGGAATCTAAGACTGCCACCTGGTCACTTTGGGCTACTTATGCCACTGGATCAACAAGCCAAGAAGGGGATTACATTATTGTCTGGGGTGATTGACCCTAACTATCAGGGGAAAGTAGGACTGTAACTACATAATGGAAGTAAAGAAGAGTTTTCTTGCAATATAGGAGATCCCCTAGGGTGTCTTTTAGTAATACCATGCCCTGTGATTAAAATCAATGGAAGACTGCAACAACCCTATCCAGGCAGGACTACCAATGGCTCTGAAACTTCAGGAATGAAGGTTTGGGTCACCCACCAGGCAAAGAACCATGGCCTGCTGAAGTGTTTGCTGAGGGCACAGGGAACATGGAATGGGTAATGGAAGAAGGTAGTGATAAAAAATATGAACTTCAGCCACATGATCAGTTACAGACACGGGGACTGTAATGCTGTTTTGTTCATGTTATATTATTTAAGTTGTAAGATATCAAGTTTAAGAATGACTATTACCCAAGGACTTGCACCTTATTCTAGTCAGTGTTAATGTGTTTCCAGTTATATGCAGGACAGTTTACTATTGTTAGGTGAAAGAAAAAAAATGTGTGTTTTATTGTTTTTTATTTAGAAATTACTTATGGTTTAAGGTGGTATGCATAGCTGCCAAGTTCCTAAGGGTCGAGTGTCATGGTCAGATTCATGTGTCAACTTGGCCAAGTGGAGGTGGGTGTTTGTCTGGTTGGGAAAGTGCTGGCCTGTCTGTTGTGATGAGGACATTTCATAGAATTAAATCATGACCATGTCAACTGCATCCACAGCTGATTCCATTTGTAATCAGCCAAAGGAGAGTGTCTTCTGCAATGAATGATGCTTAATCTAGTCACTGGAAACCTTTTAAGGAGGATTCAGAATAGACATGCTCGTCCTGCTTTGGCTGGCTAGCCTCTCCTATGGAGTTCATACAGACCCTCCACTGGAATTGTCAGCTTCACAGCCTGCCCTGTGGATTTTGAACTCTGCACTCCTGCAGTCACGTTGAGACACTTTTATAAATTTTATATTTGTGAGTATTCCCTGTTGATTCTATTTCTCTAGAGAATCCTAACTAACAATAATCAAATGCCAAGAAACAAAAAAATTATGAAACATATGAAAAAGAAAGAAGATATGGCCAAACCAAATGATCAAAATAAAAACCCAGAGGAGACAAAGAATTTGTAACAATGAATCCAAGATTTACATACAAAGCTCCTAAGTAATTTCAATGAGTTGGTTATATGGATAAAGAGTATCAAAGAGCCACCAGAAGAGCACAAAGAAGAAATTATAAGAATAAATAGAAAAGTAGCAGATTTATAGAAAAGAAAGATGCTTTGTATAAAAGTAAATGTAACCTACAAACAGCAGATTTGAAGAGGTAGAAGAAAGAATGAGGAAACTAGAGATGAAAGCAACTGTATTTGAATGTACAAAATGACTAATGGTGAAAAAGGAGGAACAATTTGAATTGGATTTCAGGGAAATGATGGACAACATGAAGTGCATAAATATAAGACTCATTGGTGTCCCAGAAGGAGAAGAATAAAGGTTTAGGAAGATTATTTGAGGAATTAATTGTAGATAACATCTTATCTGTTACAAAAGATTTAAATATGCAAATGAAAGAATCCCAATAAACTCAAAATAGAGTAAATCCAGCAGGCACACTCCAAGATATATACTACTTAGACTATCTAATGCTGCAGAAGGAAAAGTCCTGAGAACATCAGGAGAAAACAGTTCACCACTTGCAAGGGAAGTCACGTAAGATTAAACACTGATTACTCATCAAGCACCATGGAGGTGAGAAGGCAATGGTATGATATATGAGTCAGAAATAGAAAAATTGCCAGCTTAGAACTCTTTACCCAGAAAAATTTGTCTTCAAAAGTGAGGGAGAGCTTAAAATTTTCATAGTTAAAAATAGTCTGAGAGAATTTGTTAACAAGAAATATGCCCTGCAAGGAACAATTAAGGGAGTTCTCTCAGCTAAACAAAATAAGTCAAGAGAGGAAACTTGAAGGATAGCTTAGAAATTATGATTTTCAGTAAAGGCAACTAAATGGATAAAAAGAAAGAAAAATACTAGTTCTGAAAAATAATAGCCAAGCAATAAAATGGATGAAGTTTTATCATAATAATGTCAAATGTTATATTCTAAACTCCCTAATAAAAAGGCACAGATTGACAGAATCGATAAAAAATAAGTTTGATTCATCTATGAGCTGTTTAAAAGAGACTCACTTTAGACCCAAAGTTACAAAGAGTTTGAAACTGAGTGAAGGGGAAATGATACACAGCACAAGAAATACATTTAAAAATGCTGGAGCAGCTATTCTAATATTATACAAAATAGATTTTAATGCAGAGATGTTATAAGGCACAAGGAACGACATATATATTTAAAAAATGATGATCCACCAAGAAAAACTGATAATCATAAAAATCTAAGAACCCAATCAAGTGCTCCAAAATACATGAAGCAAACATTAGAAAACCTGAAGGGAGAAGTAGATTAAACATTAATAGTCAGAGTCTTCAACACTTCTCTCCTCAATAGATAGAACAACTAGACAGAAGATTAACATGAAACAGCAAACTTAAATAATATGATAAACGAATTAGACCTAGCAGATATATATTGATCACTGCACCTCAGAAAACAAAGATATACATTCTTCTCAATGTGTGGGGACATTCTACAGGACAGATCATACTGGGGCACAAAGGAGATAATAATAAGTTTTAAATCTGTGAAATTATTCAAAGCACATTCTCCAATCCCAATGGAGTGAAATTAGAAATCAATAACCACTGAGGAACCAGAACATTCACAAACATGTGGAAATTAAACAACGCTTTAGTAAACAATCAGGTCAAAGAAGACATTGCATGAGAAAACAGTAAATATCTGGAATGAATGAAAATGAGAATACAATATATTAGAACATGTGAGATGCAGTGAAGTTGATGCTGAGATTGAAATTTCTAGCTCTAAACACTTACATTAAAGAGAAAAAAAGAGCTAAAACCAAAGGCCAACTGGCTAACTGAAAAAGACTTGAGAAAGAGCAGCAAAGTAGCCCTTAACAAGTAGAATAGAAAAAATAAAGATGAAGGAGGAAATATGTGAATTGTATAACAAGAAAACAATAGAAAGAATGAATTCAAAAGTTCTTTCTTGGAAAAAATCAACAAGATTGACTAACTCTTAGCTAGACTGACAAAGTCAAAAAAAGACAAGTTGCAAATAAAAGAATTGAAAAAGAAGAAGGGTCCTTTAACATGGATCCCAAAGAAATAAACTAAATCATAAGAGGATATTATATAATACTGTATGCCAATAAACTAGACAATATAAATTAAATGGACAATTCCTTGGAAAAACAAGAACATCATATCCTGACTCAAGAAGAAATAGAAGACCTCAGTAAACCAATTCCAAGTAAAGTGATTTAATCGGTGATCAAAAACCTCCCTACAAAGAAAAGCTGAGAGTTGGATGTCTTCACAGGGGAATTTTACCAAACATTCCAAGAAGAATTAACACCATTTCTGCTCAAACTCTTCCAAGACATTGAAGAAAAGAGAACAATATCTAACTCACTCTTTGAAACTATTATCACTCTAATACAAAATCCTAATAAGGATAATACAAAAAGGAAAATTACATGTCAATCTCCTTAAAGAATATATTTGCAAAACTTCTCAACAAAATACCTGTAAATTGAATCCAGTGGTACATCAAAAGAATTATATACCATGACCAGGTGAGGATTATTCCAAGAATGCAAGCATAGTTTAATGCAAGAAAATTAATGTAATATATTACATTAATTAATCAAAAGGGAAAATACATGATCATCTCAAATGATATTGGAAAGGTATTTCACATGGTTCAGCATCCTTTCCTGAAAAAAACTACTTCAGAAGGTAATAATTGAAGGATATCTATTCATATCATATTCAATATGATAAAGGGCACATACAGAAAACCCACAGCCAACATTGTACACAATACAGAGAGGCTGAAAGCCTTCCCTCTGAGATTTGGAATCTGATCCCATTCTCACCAGAGTTATTCAACATTGTGCAAGAGGTTGTAGAGATAGATATTAAGCAAGAGAAAAAATATATGCAAATGGTAAAGGAAGAAGAAAAACAAATTATTTGCAGATTATGTGATCCTATGTTTGGAATATCCCATGATATCTACAACAAAGTACTTGAGCTAATGAACAAATTCAGCAATGTGGTGGCCAAACAAATCAGTACAGTTTCTATGCATTACAATGAGATAGCCAAGAAGGCAATTAAGAAAAACTTTCCATACAGAATGGATATTAAAATAATCAAATACCTTAGAATAAATACCCTGTTTTATGAGAACTACAAAACATTACTTAAATAAATCAAAGATGACTTAAATAAGTGGAAAGATGGATGTTCATGGATAGGAAGTCTAATTGTCATTAAGATGTCAGTTCCACCCAAATTGTTCTACTAAGTCAATGTCATACAAATCAAAATTTCAAAAAACCTACTCTGTATAAATGGAAAAGTTAGTTATCAAAATTATTTGGAAGGGAAAGTGTTCATGAATAGCCAAAAGTATTCTGAAAAAAAAGAATGAAGTGAGATGACTTACACTTCCTGATTTTAAATCTTATTATAAAACTACAGTGGTCAAAAGAGCATGGCAGTGGTACAAAGTTAGATATATTGATCAATGGATTTGAATAGAATTTTCAGAAATAGATCCATAGATCTATGGTCATTTGATTTTTACAAGGCCCCCAAATCCACTCAACTAAGACAGCACAATCTTTTCAATATGTTGTGCTGGGAGAATAGGATATCCATATCCAAAAGAATGAAAGAAGACCCTTATCTCATGCACTATACAAAATTTGCCTCAAATTGGATCAAAGAACTAAATATAAGATCTAGTAACAGAAAACTCCTAAAAGAAACTGTAGGGAAACTTCAACACTTAGTGATAGGAGTAGCTTCAGACACAAAGACATAAAATGGATTTATGAAAGAATAAAAGGGTTAAATTGGAATTCCTCAAGATTTGACACTTCTGTGCTTCAAAGTATTTTGTCAAAAGGGTGAAAAGGCAGCCAATTCAATAGGATAGAGTATTTGGTAATCATATAACTGATAAGTTTTCATATCCAGTACATATAAATAAATCCTACACTCAGTGATAAAAAAGACAAACCCACTTATAAAATGAGCAAAATATATGAATATATATTTCCTCAAAGAGGAAATTCAAAAGACCAAAAAGTTACAAGAAAAGATGTCCATCTTCATTAGCTATTAGGAGAATGCAAATCCAAACCTCAATGAGATATCATCTCACACCTATAAGAATGGCCACTATTAAACAAACAGGCAATACAAGTGTTGGAGAGGATATGGGGAAATAGGGACACTTACTTGCTTCTGGTGGTAGTATAAAATGGTACAGCCACTCTGATAGACACTTTGAGAATTCCTCAGAAAAACTAAACATTGGGTTGCCATATGATGCATCATTTCGGCTATTCGGTAGCTACCAAGAAGATCTGAGAGCAGGGACATGAACAGACATTTGCATGCTGATGTTCATAGTGACATTGTTCACAGTTACCACAAGATGGAAATAATACAAATGCCTATTAAATGTTAAATGGATAAACAAAATGTGATATATACATATGATGGAATATTATGCAGTAGTAGAAGAAATGAGGCCCTGAAGCTTGTGAAAACATAAATGAATCTTGAGGATATAATGCTGAGTAAAATAAGTGAGACACAAAAGAACACATATTGCATGATTTCACTAACATGAACCAACTGAAATGTGTAAACTCAGAGTCTTAAAATGTAGAATATATGATGGCTAGAAAGATATGTGGGGATGATAACCTAATATGTTTGGAATGAATCATAAGTTTGAACTTAAAATGTTTGGTACTAGATATGGAGATATGGAGTGATGGTAGCTTATTAGTGGGAATATAAGGAATAGTCCTGTATTTTAGGTGATTTTGGTTGAAAAGCATTGTTTAGAGTCATGTATGTCACTGATTAGTGCTACAAATTTAAATAAATACTTGTATGAACTAGTATAGATGCATGACACTTGTACAAAATGTTAATAATAGAGTGGTATGTGGGGGAAGAGTGCCTATTGTGTAGACTGTAGTTAACAGCAATAGCTTGAACTTCTCTGTCAATAGGGGAGATGGAGGATATAATGTGTGTCTATCTGTTAATTTTCCTTTAAGGGTAATAAAAATGGTTAAAAAGTAAGTGTGATGATGGTTACACAACTAAGTGATGATACTGTGAGATACTAGTGCATAATTTGGATGGAATATATGATAAATGAATATATCACAATAAAATCTGAAAAACATAATAATGGGGGATAAGGGATATGGGCAGATTTGGGTTTTTTAATTCTTATTTGTTTACTGGAGTAATGAAAATTTTCTAAAATTGGTCATAGATTTGTGTGCACAATTATGTGATGATACTGTAATTCAATGATTGTGCATTTTGGAAAAGTTGATTGGTTTGTGAATATATTTCAATAAAAATACATTAAAATTACATTTTAATAAAAAACCTGAAAGGGGGAAGAGAGAAATGAAACAAAATAAAGTGTCAATGGCTGAGAGATTTCAAACAGAGTTGAGAAATTATCCTGGAGGTTATTCTTACACATTTTATAGATATCCCTTTTTTAGTTTAAGGTGTATTAGGGAGACTAGAGGGGCCACCTGAAACTATAGAGCTGTGTTGCAGTAGCCAATAGCCATGTTTCTTGAAGATGAATATATAATGAATAGCTTTTGCAATGTGACTACGTGATTGTGAAAACCGTGTGCCTGATGCTCCTTTTATATATGGTATGGGCAGATGAGTAACATCATATGGATTAAAAGCAAACAAATAATAAGGGGAAGAAATGTTCAAAAATAATAGATGGGTACATGGGGGAAAATGTACCTATGCAAATTGTGGACTATGGTTAACAGTAATATTTTAATATTCTTTTATTAACAGTTATCAAATGTACCACACCAATATTATCAGTCAATGGGTGGGGGTGTGTAATAAGTAGTATGGGAGGATTTGGTTTTATTTTTTATTTTTATTTCCTTTCTGGAGTAATGAAAATGTTCCAAAATTAATCATGGGCATGTATGCACAACTACATGACCATACTGTGAGTCAGTGATTGTATACTTCAGATGGTCTGTATGGTGTGTGAGTGTATTTTAACAAAATTATATTAAAATAAACAAATAAATGATTAGATTTTGATTTTAAAAATTAATGACAACAATGGTGAAAAATCCAGTTAGAAAATGGGCAAAATACATGAACAGACACTTCACCAAAAAGATATACAAGTGGGAATAAATATTTGAAAGTATGTTCCAGATCATTAACCATCAGTGAAATACAGATTTAAATCACAGTGGGTAATCATAAGATATTTTAGAATGGTTATAATTTTTTTGCAGATTTTCTTTGGCATGGACAGTCACCAGGATTCATACCTTGGTCTCCAGTATGGCAGGTAAGAATTCTGCCACTGAGCCACTGTCACACTGCACAGAATGGTTTTAATTTAAAATAAAATATTACAAGTAGCAAAGATACAAGCAATGACACAGATATGGGAAACACTGCAACATTTATACCTTGCTGTTGAGAATATAAAATGCAAAAAGTACTCTGAAAAATAGTCCAGCAGTTTCTGGCAAAACTAAATGTACAATTACATACAATCCAACAAGTTCACTCCTAGACATTTATCCTGGAGAAATGAAGACTTACTTTCAACAAAATCTTATATGTGGATGTTTATAGCAACTTTATTCATAATAGTGAAATACTGGAAAAAAACACAGCTGTACATCAACAGATGAATGGATAAACAAACTGTGATACTTACATAGTTTGGTGTGTATTCAGCAATAAAAAGTTAGGCAATGTAAACACACAAAACTGTTTATATGTATTTCAAAGGAATTAAGCTGAGTACAAAAGCTAATCTCAAAACGTTATACATGATGTGATAAAGTTGCAGATCATTTTTGAAATTACAAAATTTTAGAAATTGAGAAAAATTATTTGTTGCCATTCATTAGTGACACACAAGAAGGTAGTGGGAAGGTGGTAATTGTGGTTGTAAAACAACAATACAAAGAATCCTTGTAGTGATTTATCTGTTCATTTCTTAGTTGTGATGGTGAGTACACAAAACTGCACACTTTCCAAAAGAAAGTGTATAGAACTCAAGTTGTTCATTCAAAATTAGTTTATAAATTAAATAGAATGCAAATAGAAATTCAAATGAGCTTTTCTGTTGAACTATATAAATCAACCTAAATTTCATATGAATATAAAAACACATAAGATTAGCAAGGAAAACACTGGATAGGATGAGTTTGGGGGGAGGGCTTGCTATAATAAACATTAAAAATACTGCAAAGACTTTATTTAACAAGTTGAGGTATTGGTGCATTATTGAGAGGAGAAGGGAAGGGTTGTGAAGGGAAGGGAAGGAAAAGAAAGAGAAGGGAAGAACAGAACATAAATCTAGAAATAAAGCCTATTGCAAATAGAAGACTAATATATGATAACGGTGGTAATGCAAATCACCAGGGGAAAATATTATTTAAATAAATGGCATTATAACAATTTTGTAGCCATTTTCCAGAAATATTAGATCCCTCATGCCAACCACAAGCAAGAACAGACAAATAAATCAAAAGCAAATATATCAGAAACCTAAATGTAAAAAGTGACATGATGGAAATATGAAGCAAACAAATTTAAAGACTCCTTTATAATGAAGGAATATGGAAATTTATTCTAAGATATGCAATGAAGGATATGCAATAGAAGGATAATTAGGTATTTCATTTAAATGCATTGGGGAAACCCCATAAACAAAGGCAAAAGACACATAATAATTTGAGAATAAATTGTTGCAATTTATGGTATAGATAAAGAACTGATATAACTAATATTCAAAAATAATTAAATGATCAAAAATCCTATAAGGAAAATGGGCAAAATATATAGCAGATAACTCATAAAATTATATATAAAAATAGACCTTAGGTACATTTAAAATATATTTAATTAAAATTATATTTTAGGGCAAGCCATGGTGGCTCAGCAGGCAGAGTCCTTGCCTGCCATTTTGGGGACCTGGGTTTGATTCCCAGTGCCTGCCCATGAGAATAAAAAGCAAAAAAAAAATTATATTTTAGTTTCTTAGGCTCCTCCAAACAAATATCATGAAACGATTTGGCTTAAACATTGAAAATTTGTTTGTTCAGTATTGAGGCCAGGAACATGTCCAAATCAAGGCCTCAACATGTATGCCCCATAATGTGTCTTTCTGGGACTGTCTGTTAGCAGCTTTTGATTCTTAGCTTGTCACAACATAGGTTACAAGGCAGCATTTCCTGGTCTCTCCTTTCTATTTTGGGATGCCTTGATTTCAGCTACTGGCTTCTTCATCTTTGACTTTCTCTGCCTGTGTCTGAAGTTCATTCTTTTTTAAGGGCTCTTGTTACAGGATTAACACCAACCTAATTGAGGTGGTACACAACTTAACGGCAGTAACCTCATCAGTAGTTCCTACTTAAAATAGTTTGACACTCACAGGAAAGGATTAGGTATAACATGTTTGTCTGGGGTACAAACCACCAAATAGCATTGAATTAAAATAAGCAAAGTTATGCTTTCATCAACTGTAAAAAATATACCTCCAGTGCAAGGTGTTAGCATGGTGGTAAAAGAAAACCTGTATTTGATGCATGATTTTTGCTGTAAACCCACATATCTCTAATTTTAAAAAAGTGCTGAATGGCACTCACAATAAGATAAATGGAAATTAAAATTACCAAGACACCACTCTCACTTGTGAGATAGGCAAAAATTCAAAATATTGACAATATATTCTCTTGATGAGACTGAAAAAACAGACATTCTCACTCATTGCTAATGATATTGTGAAATGATGCATCTCCGTTTGGGAAATTGGGGATATATCTAGCAAAACTACCTATGCATCAACCCAACAATTTCACTTCAAATCTGAAGATACATCTCTAACCATACAAAAATGTCTATGTATAAGTTTATTCATTTCAATAACATTTATATCATGATTCTAATAGATATTGTAAAACCTCAATTTCCAGGGTGAAGAGATTGTTTAAGTAAACTGCAGTACATTGACATAATGGCAATACTATGCAAATACAAAAAAATGAAGTAAAACAGTAACTGATGAATATATGTTAAAGGACAAAAAGCTTATATAATATGCTCACTTTTATTTTGGAAAAAAATGAACAGAGAGAAAACATATTTGCTCATATCTACTAACAGAAACACAGGAAATGCAAGTTAAAAAAATTATAAATTACATGCAGTGGGTTGTGAGTTGGGACAGGGTGAAAGATAAAAGGGAGGAAGCAGCCCTTAGAAGAGCATACCTTTTTGTATAGTTTTGGCATGTGGAGCATGTCAATGTCCTACATACTCATAAATATGAAGTAAAATAATTAAAGAAGTAAGAGTTTGGGACAGTAAGCCATAAAATTGAAAGCAATATAAAGCAAATAAACATAGTCATAATTCAAATTAATATCACAAAATACTGAATGTGGAAAAGAGAATAAAGGATAAAAGAACCAATCCGATAAGTAATGAGCTTAGCGCTCTACCATATTTAATCACTTTTGGGTGGGTTGGACTACAGGAGAATAGTAAACAAATTCTGAACTATTTTTACTAAGTTTACTTTTAAAAATATTATGGATGAAGCAATTATGACAATATTTCAGATGTATAATGATAGAGCAAAAATGAAATGTGCTGTTGGGAGCCAGGTTTTTCATTGAAGAAGGTGCATATGAAATTTAATTGGGGAATGCAAGAAAGAAACTATGCTAGGATGGACTGAACTTGGAGATTTCAAACACATTTCTAAATATCTATATATGTGTAACTGTGCATATGTGAACATATGTGTGTATTTGTAATTGCATTTATGTGTATGTATGTGTGTAAATATATGCATGTATTTCTTACCTCTGCCAAAAGTGCCAAGAAGTGAAAGAGTTCAAAAGTGCTGTGAACACCTGATGTCCAGATCTCAGTCTCTAATAGGAATCAATTTGAGGAATCAAGGATCTGTGGAAAAATGGCTAATAACATGGCTTTGGAAGAGTTGGTACAACAATTTTCCTTATAATTTTTTTAGCAAATGGCCTGAATATTTTGATAATCTATTAGTAGATGTATATGTGTGTGACTAAAAATAATTTTATTTTGCCTTAACATTTGTACAAAAATTATTTGTAGATACATTTTTGAATTTGTTGTTATATTCTCTCTGTTTTTTTTAGATAAAAAGTTAAATATTGGCAATTCCAAATGGTTTAACATGATTTTTTCAAACACTTATTTCCCCCATGAGACATCTATTCTTCTTTCTTTTATAAGTAATTTTTATTTTCTCTTGTGTACTTTTAGAGTTTTCTTTTCCATATGTCACCATATTGTTTTACCTTGGGTTTGTCTGTGTGGTTGTGTGCTTTAGTTCCCTGCTGCTAAAATAAATTTCATACAATAAGATCTTAAATAATGGAAATTTATTGGCAACAGTAATGAGGCTAGAAGAAATCCAAAATTGAGGTGTCATCAAGGTGATGTTTCTCCCTGAAGACTGTGGCATTTGAGGATTTGCTGCTGGTAATCCTTAGTCCTTGGATTTCCTGTCATAATATAATGCCCATGGTGGCATAATTTTCTTTCTCTTCAGGTTCCATTGACTTCCAATTTCTGGCTGCACATTGTGATTTCTCTATGGTCTTCTCTATAGGGCCTCCAGTCATAGGATTCAGTTGGTGCACATCTTAACTGAAGGAACCTTATCAAATGGTCCTCCTACAATTCATTCATAATTAACATTTTAGAATGGATTAACATTTTAGAACATTTGTATTCTTGGGTAAGTATCTCTGGCCACCAAAGTCTGATATTATTTATCTAGATCAAGACTTAATATATATTTCTTAGAGTTTATAACTACATCTTTCAATTGTTAAAAAAATAGACTCAATTTTTCCCATATTTTTACTACTCACTACATCAGGAAGACCTTATCATTTTATGTTCCATAACCATTAATTGCTTTTCAAAATTATTCTCTTTTACTTTTCTTGGGGAAAAATGGCTAATAACAGGGCTATAGAAGAGCAAACACATCAATATAATTTAGAACTTTTTTCAGCAAATCCCTAGAAATAAATATCTCTCAGTATGCGTATATATGTTTCCTGTGTAAATTCCTCACATTTATTGTTCACTTTACTAATCCTTTGTTTCTTGCTTTGTCTTCCATTGAATTTATCAGGTTCTGTTTTTAAGTTAATATTTAAGATGAACTTTAATTTTACAAACCTTGGTTCTTTCACATATTTTCATTCTTTTTATGTTTTTTTCCTCTCTCTCTCTCTTTCCTTCTCACAAACCATTCTGTAGTCTTTAAACATTTCTTCAGTGATATTTTCCATCCACCACATCCAATATACAGTGAAAGAATCATGACTGACTCTTGAGTTTAGAAAATGTGTTTCTGGTACAATTATTTATTTGTCTCTGTTCTTTCCCTTGTGGATTTAGTTGTACTGTTCTACTTTTATAATAATTTTTTAGATTGAAATTATGGTCCATGCAGGAGATATATATATTCAAATTCCATACCTATAAATGACACTGTCCTGGATATAATATTTTTATAGCCAAAGGAATCACATCTTTGCTCAGACTCAGTCTTTGACTTCTGGGCTTACATGAGTCTTAAAGTTCCAACTCACACTTATTGAACCCATCACAGTTGTCAACTATGCTTTTGCTATTGAAACATTAGTCTGAGCTTTACAGTTCTGGCTTTATATTGACAATAACCAGACTGAATGAGAGATTAGAACATTGCCAACTTAAGAACCCCAGGAAGCCAAACCACAACCTCTGCAACAATCATGATGGAATGTTCAGGACTTGATCATTGACTGCCATTTTTTAAATTCAGAGTTTGGTATAACAGGGATGATAGCCAGCATAATATGTGGGATTGGAAGAAATTCAAAGTCAGGGAGAGAAGTGAAAAACTACATAATGGACAAAATGAAGGCTCTAGGTATATTCTGACCAGATGTTATTAAATTGGGGAAGCTATATGTTGACTAGCTAGAAGCAGAACACCCTATTGACTGGTTTGGAAAACATATTTGGTCTCTTCTGGTTGGAAGTGCATCAAAAGCAGGGCATAAATTAGGGAAATTGACAGTTTGTACCAAATTTTGACTGAATGCATCAACTGTTGCAGATTGTGGGTCATATTTCTATTGCTATATATGGTGTGGCCATTGTCCAAGTATATATTTATGCAGTCAAAACGTAATGAATCTCTGTACAAATGTTTATTCAATAACTAATTCTTCATTTAAAATAGCCTCATTGGTAGAGTTAGTATTCTAAAAGTTAAAATATTGAATATGTAAATATCTTAATATCAGCAAATTATTTTTGATGACTATTTGAAAAAATTGAAGCTAAGTACCTCAGAGCTATATTTCAATCAATTGGGATGTTGTGTAAAAGCCCTCTTCAAATTGAAGTCCTATAAGTAAATATAATTATTATAGAAAGAAATGTGGCCTATAGTATCAACAGTCACTTCCAACATGAAAAAATTAGAATAAGCATAACCTAAATACCCCTAAGGAGTGGGAGAAAGATCAAAGGTGATGTGGGGTTATACAGAGAAGGTTGGGCTCACCAAATATATAAGTGCTGAATCATTATACTGACATTTCTTTTAACCTTCAGTATCTTAGAGCAACTAGAAATAAAAACCTAAAATTGTGGAATAGTAACCCATACCAAACTCTGAAATCTGTTCTAAAACTAATTATTGTGAAATATTTTGAAAGTTATTGCTTTTGTGTACATTTGTTATTTAAAGAGAAGTAGGACTATAACAGAGAATACAGGATTTAACAAATGAGTATGACTGCTGAAACATTATATTGATATTTCTTTTGGCCTCCAGTGTTTTGGAGCAGCTGGATGAAAAAATGAAACTGTAACCCATATCAAACTTTAAAATCTATTCTATAACTGCTTGTTAAAGTTTACTTGAAAATTAATCCCTTTTTGTATACATGTTATATTTCATAGTACAAAATGTTAAAAAAAAATTATCTCCCACTTCTAGGTTCCAGGCACCTGCATGTTTCACAGTAATAGCTTCCCAATTGATCATCTAATTTGCATTCTGTCTTCAAAAGTAGTGCCAAATAAGAAAAACAAATCCAGACTTGAAATGGAGGACTTTATTCAAAGGGGTAATTGCAAATGGGGGAAAGAGAAGATATCAAATAAGGAGAAATCTCTGCTCATAAGATCTGAAAGCATCTCAAGAGTGAAGCAAAAAATGATTTTTCTTTATAGAAAGAAGTGAACAGATTAGAAAGAAGTTTGTTTGGGGAAATGGGATGAAAGGGTAGTGTGATAAAGATAGTCAGTCTGGTAATATTTTCCACTGCAATCAACCTATTCTTTGGGGGTGAAGGAGAATGTGAGTGATTAAAGAAGGATTGCCAACTTTGTGAATCATCCATAGAAAAAGATGGAGCCAATTGACCCATCAAAATGAACTATCTACCATTAGGCACCAAGAGGGAGGGAAGTAAGTGAAGCAAAGCAACAAAAGCTGATGGTCCCAATGTAAGGGGCCTCTCACCATCCATGTTTTTTAATTGCAGGAATGTCCACATGCTCCCTTCTCTGCATGTGTACATAATGTTTCTGACCTCCATTCTCTGAGAAAAGTGAGATATTGTATGCTGGCTCAGTTAGAGGATAGGCCAAATTTTAGAAGCCTGTGAAGAAGGATTGAACCTTAATACAACAATGATTAGTGAACAAACATTATGTTCTCATTGATTGGTGGAGACAGTTCAGGTAATCATTTTCTGGCAAAGAAAGGGAATTTGGAGGCATTGTTTTAAGTAAATTAGGAATCATCTGTGGCACACCTAAACTATATATAGGGGAGGGTGTTCTTTGCATAAACCTTCCAGAACACCAAACTGTTGGGTATTTATTTAACTATTGCTGTTTTCCAGGATCACAGGGCTCAGATAAAGTTGAACATTGTCCATACTCCTCATAAATAAACACTAAAGATTTAAAAAATAATTATTAGTTTCAAAATGATTTTCTCTTGTCAATATCTTATTCTACATCTTGTTTCATGTTTATTTATTAATATGAAAATCAAAGTTTTCCAGTAATCCAACACCACAATGTTTCATTCCTTATACCAAAAAGAATTTCATTTTCAACAATGAACACACTGCTTTCTACTTCTAGGACACTTAATGATTTTTTTCAACTTTAGTGCCTTCATGTTTTGTGCTAAATTATGGAAGAATGTTCTCTTTTCTGTTCCCAAATATTATATCCTAAGTTAATCTCACAGTTTTTACTACATGCATCGAAGTCAATGTGTATATTTTGAATACAAGATAAATGTACAATGTAAGTGACACTATATTCTGGGTAACACCACTTAATGGCATAAAATTCTTTCAAAATAATTTGCAATGTGATTCTCAAGTACTGATCAGCATGGAAATGTAAAATTGGAATGGCAGCTTTACAAATGATTGTGAATTGCTTATACTTTCATTTTTATTCAGGAAACTACAAAGAAGAAACAAAAATTAACTGAGTAAGGCTGACATACCAACAGCACTTTGCAGTGCTAATTAAGAACCCTGCCTACTTGGGAAAGGAGGAACTGTGATAAGCACCTCAGGCTGGCACCAGTAAGTCTGCAAATCTTCAATAGATAGGCCCAATCATACACAGACATTTTGCCTGGGCAGCATTTGTAGATTTAAAAAACACAAGGATGCCTTGCTCCAGAAAACTCACATAGCTCACATCCTATTTGCCATTCCCTCCCCATCCCCACATACCCTATCTTTGTCCTAAGAGGGTATATAAATAATTTCCCTGACATTTTACTTTAGGGAGTAACCCTCTTTTAGTATCAATCTAACCTAATCACAATTCAGTTAGCTCAATTAACTTATTATAGATATTAGTTTTAAAAGTCTGTTTTAAATGTAACAGTTTGTGTTAGACAAGGAATTTGAAGACAGACAGTATGAGGGTCCCAGTATCTCAACTTGGGGAAAGCAGGAATCCTCTGTGTTCCATCATCTCTGCATTCATTGTCTGGCTTGCTCAGCTAGTCTCTCTCATGTTCTTGAACTCCTACCAGGTTGTGGTCAAAACCCAATCCATTTCTGGAGCTGAAGTCTCATCAGGTCTTTGTTACAGTCTAGTTGTTTTCACCACAAGGTAAGATAATTCTCTGTTTCTCTGACTATGAGGAACAGTCAGCTAATCTGTTTTGTAAATGAATAGCCTGATGTTTTTGCTCATTAATGCTGCCAGAAATGCAATGTACTAGAAATGTAGTGGCTTTTATAAAGGAAATTTATTAACTTACAAGTTTACAGTTCCAAGGCCATAAAAATGTCCAAAGTAAGGTATCCAGAAAAAGGTAGCTTGACTCAAGAAAAGACCAGTGGTGTTTGAGGTTTCTCTGTCAACTGGGAAGGCACATGGTGACGCCTGCCATCTTTCTCTCCTGGCTTCTTCTGCCAAATGTTTTCCCCAGGGGTGTTTTCTCTCTCCATCTTCTAAAGTCTCTCTCTGTGTCAGTTCTGAAGCTTTCTTCAAAATATTTTCCCATTAAAGTACTCCAGTATGAAATTCATCTTGAATGGGTGGAGACATACCTCCATGGAAACCACCTAGTCAAAAGGTCCTGCCTACCATTGGATGGGTCACATCAACATGTGAAAATTAAAAAAAAAATCCCACCACAAACAATATTGAATCAGCATTAAAGAACATTGCTTTTCTGGGGTAAGCAACAGTTTTAAACTGGCACTCCTGGTAAATCCTTTACAGGTTCATTACTGAACTGTTGAGTAAGAACATTTGTTTTTTATACTGTTTTGTTTTATTACAAATGACAACTTATTATAGGTATAAAAATTATAACATCAACAATGGCAACTCTCCTAATAAATGAATTAAACTAAACTCTGATGAGCCTAAATTTACAAAGCCACAGAAAGCCTGTTTTAAGTATGTTACCAGACAAAGGCCATGGATTCTTCTGCCCACCACTTTCAATAAACAATTTCTGAGACACTGTGTTTCAAAGAGAGAAAGAGTTTATTACTACACATGTAGCAGGAGAATAGCCCAAAATCTGGTTCCCCAATCAAAGGAGATTCAAAGTTTTAGGAATTGTAGCAAAGGAAGATGAGGTCATTTCAGATAGTAAATTCAAAGAATAAAAGGAGACAGGTGTTATCATTATCATTTCAATAGGAGAATATAAGTTGAAAGAATGGAGGCTGAGCTATCACTTCAGAACTAAAGATGTAAACCAAAAGGAAGAAGTAGTTAATGGCCAACACCTCTGGCCTTAGGGACTTGGCTCTACAAGAGAATAACCAGCTCTTACAATCATAAAGCCACAGGATGAGTGTTTTTTACACTCATTTGAGATGTCAAGGAAGCTAGACTACAATTCAGAGATCTCAGGTACTTCCTTGTCTACTCCAACATTTCAGAAAGCAAAAAGAAAATTTCATGTAAAAATTCACTAATCAAAATCATTACTTAAATCCTGATTTCTTCATTACAATTCCTCCCTGTTTTTTTTTTTTATAATTATCTCTTAATTTTGAGGGATATCTGGATGATTACTCTTAGCTGCTTCAAGGCTGAAAAAGGGGCATTGTTATTAAGGGGCAAAGGGATGACTGATGAAACTAGTTATTTTTGGAGAGCCCAGCATCTTTGAGTTTTAGAGCTTCTTTCATAGCATGAAAACCAGAAATGAGGTCACAGGCCTCCAGGAATGTTCTGCAAAATTAGAGCAGGCTGAGACTAAGGGTCCATAGTTTCAGGAAGCAAGTGATTTATTGGCTCATGTGCATGGGGCTCAGCTGAGTCTTCTCAAAAGTCTGAGACCCAAACAAAAAGCAACATTGGCTTTCATACACACTATTA
>PVIY010025435.1:0-26497 GCA_004026745.1 Myrmecophaga tridactyla
ATTGAATCTATGGCTGGTTACACCTACAATCAACAGAAGATTACCTCCAACAATGAGAGAAGTCTTATCTAATCAGCTGAAGGCTTTAAAAGGAGAAGTGATGATTTTAGCAGTCAGAAGAGAGAATTTCTCTCCCTACTTCAGCCAGCCAGCTTTTCCCAGGGAATTCATTTAAAACCTTCATTGGAGTTTCCAAATTGTAGACTGCCCTACAGAATTTGGACTTGCCCATCCCAACAGACGTGAGATAATTCTTATAAAAATCTCTTAATATTTACATGTACCTCCTGTTGGTTCTATTTTCCTAGAAAATCCTGACTATTGCAGTATCATAATAGTGGGTACATGACTTTATGAATTTGTCAAAACCCATAGAACTGTACAACACAAAGAGTGAACCTTATTGTAAACTATGGATTCAGTTAATAATGTATCAATATTTGTTCATCAGTTGTAAAAGACATAAAGCACTGATGCAAGATATTAATAAAAGGGGAACCATGTAGGTGAGCAGGTGAGAGGGAACATACAGCACTCTCTACTTTCTGTGCAATCTTTCTATAAACCTAAAGCTTTCCCAAAAATAATGCCTATTTAAAAATAGCATCAAAACAGATGAAAAACATAGATAAGAATTTAACAAAATTTGTGCGAGTCCTGTACACTAAAAATTATAAACTATCACAGTGAGAAATTAGCAAAAACCTGAATAAATGAAGAGATATACCATGTTCATGGACTGGAAGCCTCAATATTGTTTAAAATGTCAATTTTCTTCAAAGTGGTCTATAGATTTAAAAAACACAATCAGAATTCAAATAATCTTTCTGTATAAAGTGACAAGATGTTTGGTAAAGTAAAGGACCTAGACTAGCCATCAGTTTTCAAAAAGAGCAAAGTTGGAGGACTTCATCTCCAACAGTCTCTGGCTATGTGGGCTCTGTTGGTTCTGGTAACTCTGTCAGTTTTGGTGGCCCTCAACAAAACACTCTTAAACAATCAATGAGTCATAGAAGAAATAACAGTGGAAACTAGAAATGAATGAGATGAATGACACTGAAAACACAACATACCAAAATAACTGGATGCAGCAAAACAATTCACCCAAGAAACTAGAAAACAGTTTCAAGACTTACTATAAACATAGAGTAAGGAAGATAGTATCATATTGTTATAAAAATACATGGGACCAAATAGAGAGTACAGAAATAGAAACAAATTTGTTAACTTGCCATAAGCAGAAGGAAATTCTAAAAATAAATTTATTAAAATGAAAAGTACTCATCTATGTATCACTTCTTTCATTTAGCATAATGCTTTTGAGGTTCATTCAAAATCTCTCCAATTTTTTTGAGAGTTTGAGAACAATTCATGTTAATTCTTTAAACATTTGATAGGACTCAACAGTGAAGCCATTAGATCATGGGCATTTCTTTGTTGGGAGGTTTTTGTTTTTAATTACTGATTTATTATCTTTACTAGCTATAGGTTGGTTCAGATTTTCTATTTCTTCTTGAAGACATTTTGACAATTTGAATTTCTAGGAATTTGTCCATTTTATCAAGATCATCTTATTTGTTAATGTACAGTTTGTATAATATTCTCTTATGTTGGGTATTGAGTCATGTATCCCATAAAAGACATGTTCAAGTCCCAACCCCTGGTCCTGTGGATGTGAACACATTTGTATATAGGATTTTGAAAATGTTGTTATTTAAGATTTGCCCAAACTAAATGAGGATGGGCCTTAATCTAATATGGCTGAAGTCCTTGAAAACAAAAAAGCCATCAGAAAAGAAAGAAGTCAGCAGAATGCAGAAGAAAACAGAGAATATGTTCCCATGTGGATTGCCATGAATAGAAAAGCCAAGGACCAAGGATTGCCAGCAGCCAGACCCAGAATGTCAAGACTTCAGGGCAAAAGCATCCCCTTGCTAGCACCTCAATTTTGGACTTCACCTAGCCTCGACACTATGACCCAATAAACTCCATTTTTAAGTCAACCCATTGTCTGGTATCTGTTTTAGCATCTGGAAAACTAAAACATCTTATAATCCTTTTTATTTCTTTAAAGTCAGTAATAATTCTCTGTTTTCATTTCTAATTTTAGTTATTTGCATCTTCTCTTTTTTCTTAGTCAGCCAATTAAAGCTTTGTCAATTTTGTTGATCTTTTCATTGATTATTTTTTCCTCTATTTTATTTATTGCTTCTCTAATCTTTGTTACTTCCTTCCTTCAGATCTCTTTGTGCTTAGTTTGCTCTTTTTTTTTTTCCAGTTACTCTAGCTCTAAGGTTAGGTTCTACTGATTTGAGATCTTTCTTTTTTTTTTTTAATGTAGGCATTTATAGCTATAAATTCCACCCTGAGCACTGTTTTGCTGCATCCAGTTATTTTGGTATGTTGTGTTTTCAGTGTCATTCATCTCATTCATTTCTAGTTTCCACTGTTATTTCTTCTATGACTCATTGATTGTTTAAGAGTGTTTTGTTGAGGGCCACCAAAACTGACAGAGTTACCAGAACCAACAGAGCCCACATAGCCAGAGACTGTTGGAGATGAAAAAGGGAAACACCCCCAGGGAAGTTGTTGAAGAAGGTGGAGAGAAATCTAGGAGATGTCACCATCTGTAGATGATACAGACAGAAATGTTGCATTTGTTATTGCAAACTGGAAGGAAGGTAATCCTTGTTTTAAAGTGGCAAAGAATCTGGCAAAATTGACTGGCTTTGGATGGAAGGCAGATTTTAAAAGCCATGAACTTGGATATTTAGCAGAAGAGATTTCCAAATTAAATGTGGAAAGTGCAGCCTGGTTTCTCCTTGCAGCTTATAGTGAGATGTGACAGGAAAGAGGTAAGTTGAGAACTGTATTCTTGGGTACAAAGAAACCAGAAATTGATGGTCTAGAAAATTCTGGGCTTCCAGAAAGGGAGACCCAGAGAAGTACCCCATGTGAGGATTTAACCAAACATGGAACCAGTCAGCCATTTCAGAAAAAGCCAGGATTGGAGATAGAGTTATCCAGGAAGAATTTGTGGGAAGTACTTTTGTCTGATGGGGATGATCACAATGTACTGCATAGAAAACCAACAAGAGTGTTGTGGGATCTGTATAAATGGACTAAAGGGACAGAAAAGGGACAAACTGGAGGAAAAATAACTTCAGAGGCAGAACTATGGAAACTAAGGTCTAAAGTCAAGAAACCTCCAGCCAGGAGAGTGAACCCACCCAAGAACTTGAAAAGGGTGAATTTGCCCCTAAGGCAGAGGTGGGCCTTCCACCTTATTCCTCAGGAAGAGTTGTGCTGCCTCAGGCCTTGGAGAGAGAGAGAGAAGACATTCATTGGGGATTGGGGAGAGCCTGGCTGCCACCCCATTGTTTTGGAGGGGTTGAAGATGTGCCCCAGAGATGGCAGGGAGCCTGGGTGTGGCCCCAATGTTTAGAGAGGGTGGAGCTGAGAAAAAGGAGGTCTCCCCAGTGTCCCCCAAGGTTGAATTTGGACAGAGCTGGGCCATTGTGTAGGCCCTTGGAAAGAGTGTTTAATTTTGAGGAGATCCCATTTATCTATTTCTTTGTTCACTTCTTTTGCTTTGGGTGTAAGGTCTACGAAGCCACCTCCTATCACAACATTTATGAGACATTTCCCTACATTTTCTTCCAACGGTTTTATTGTCTTAACTTTAATGTTTAAGTCTTTGATACATTTTGAATTAATTTTTGTATACGTAGTGGGATATGGATCCTCTTTCATTCTTTTGCATATGGATATCCAGTTCTCCAAATACCATTTATTGAAGAAACTGCTCTGTCCCAGGCAGGTTGATTGACCACCTTACCGAAGATCAATTATCCGTAGATGAGAGGATTTATTTCTGAACATTCAATTTAATTCCATTGGTCAGTACATCTGACTTTATGCTACTACCATGCTGTTTTGACCACTGTAGCTTTATAATATGCTTGAAAGTCAGGTAATGTGAGACCCCACCCCACTTCATTTTTCTCTCAATATATGTTTAGCTATTTGAGGTACCCTACCCTTCCAAATAAATTTGTTTGTTGGTTCTTCTATTTCTGTGAAGTAAGTTATTGGGATTTTAATTGCTATTGCATTGAATCTATAAATCAATTTGGGTAGAATTAGCATCATAACTATTTAGACTTCCTTTCCATGAACACAGTGTTCTAGTTTGCTAGCTGCCAGAATGCAATATACCAGAAACAGAATGACTTTTAAAAGGGGGAATTTAATAAGTTGCTAGTTTCCAGTTTCAAATGTCCATGAGAAAATGTCCCAGTTAAAGCAA
Organism: Myrmecophaga tridactyla; assembly: GCA_004026745.1. Classification (NCBI taxonomy): domain Eukaryota; kingdom Metazoa; phylum Chordata; class Mammalia; order Pilosa; family Myrmecophagidae; genus Myrmecophaga; species Myrmecophaga tridactyla. The sequence goes on from PVIY010025435.1 coordinate 4,310, forward strand.
GTCTATAGAAATGTCCAATCTAAGGCATCCAGGGAAAGATACCTTGATTCAAGAAGGCCGATGAAGTTCAGAGTTTCTCTCTCAAGTGGAAAGGCACATGGTGAACATGGTCAGGGTTTACCTCTTGGCTGGAAGGGCACATGGTGAACACGGTGTCATCTGCTAGCTTTCTATCCTGGCTTCCAGTATCATGAAGCTCCCCAGGAGGCATTTTCCTTCTTCATCTCGAAAGGTCGCTGGCTTGTGGACTCTGCCTTGTGATGCTGCAGCATTCTCTGCTCTCTCTGAATCTCTCATTCTCCAAAACATTTCCTCTTTTATAGGACTCCAATAAACCATTTATTGGATTGAATCTCCACCCAGCAAAATGGGTGGAGACATGTCGTCACCTAATCCAGTTTAACAACCACTCTTGACTAAATCACATCACCCAGGGAGATGATCTGATTACAGTTTCAAACATACAGTATTGAATAGGGATTATTCTACCTTTATGAAATGGGATTTTGATTAAAACATGGCTTTTCTAGGGGGCAGACATCCTTTCAAATCAGCACACACAGTATGCCCTTCCATTTATTTAGGTCTTCCAAGATATCTTTTGGCAAATTCTTGCAGTTTTTCATGTATAGGTCTTTTGTGTCCTTAGTCAAATTTATTCTTAAATACTTGATTTTTTAATTGCTATTATAAATGGAATTTTTTTTCTTGATTTCCTCCTCAGATTGCTCATTACTAGTTTATAGAAACACTACTGATTTGTGGGTGTTGATCTTGTACCCTGCCCCCACTTTGCTGTACTCATTTATCTCTATCCTTGAGAATGATCCATGAACACTTGAGAAAAATGTGTATCCTGTTGTTGTGGGTTGTAATGTTCTGCAAAAGTCTGTTAAGTCTAGTGCATGTATTTTATTATTCAAAACTGTTTGTGTAATGATCCTCTGTGTAGATGGTCTATCCATTGATGAAAGTGGGGAATTGAAGTCTCCATGTATTATGGTAAAGATGTCTACATCTCCCTTTCATATTGTCAGTGTTTGCCTCATGTATTTTGGAGCATTCTGGCTTGGTGCATAAATATTTATGATCATTATATCTCTTTTTTAATTTTCCTCTTGTTAACATATAGTTCCTTCTTTGTCTCTTTTAATTGTTTTACATTTGAAGTCTAATTTGTCAGATATTAGTATACTGCTAGCAGTTCTAATGAACTGTTTTTTTGTTTGTTTGTTTTTTAAAAAGGCCTCTTCAGAGCCAGATGCCACTCCCCGGTTTGCCCATCAGGAGCTGGACTTAGTACATGGCTATATGTTTTCCCAGGCTCTATGTGCCCCCTTTTCTTGGGGTCCAGCCCTTTTCCAGTATTTTCTTTTGTCCAACTCAAAAAGCCTCTGTTTTAAATTTTTTTTTCCATCAGTCTCACCCCCTCTCTGCTATAGCAAAAACTTCTAGTTCTTTTATTGCTGAGTCCAGGTTTATTTATCTGTGCTCAGGGCCTGTTTTCAGCTTTCCAAATTTGTTAATTAATTCTGCTATTGTAGTTCTGTTGAGCTTTCTTTCTACTAGTAAAGCCTGTTTCCTTTTCCCTCAGGAAACCAGCCTGCCATGCCTGTGCCCCACCTCTTGGGGAACTTACAGTTCTGTGTGGGATCTCAGCCATTCCACCCATTCTGGACTGGTGTACTGATGTCCCCTCAGCAGTTGTTCTGTACAGTTCCTGGCTATTTACTAGTTACTCTGGAGGATGAACTAAATTCCACATCTCACTAAGCCACCATCTTACCTGACCTCTCAATTATCATTCTCTTAGTTGCTGTCAACCTTTGACCATTTTCCAGAATTCTGACAAAGTTGATTCTGACCATTTTACTTGATTTTTTGCACAGGCCTTTGGAACTACTTCCTGTATCATTTTCTGTCACTGTAGGAGGTGTGTTTTGAGAAAAGATCTGCTCAAATTATTAGAATCCAAAGTGAAACAAACCATGTGATGACCTAGGGGTAGAATATTCTAGGGAAACATAAAGACTTTGAGATGGAAACAAGATTAGTTGTTCAACTGGAACACAGTTTATGTAGAGAATAAACTTGATGAGTGTGGAGATTGCCAGGTCTATTAAAATTATGTTTAGCTATGTTTAATAAAAACTTAGAAACCAGTGCTTAACCAGTTTAATGGTTTTAATTTTTCTCACATTATGAGAGACCAAGAGAAATGCAAAGCTCATACAGTGGTTCCATGATGTCATGAAGGATGAAATCTCCATTTTTGGACAGCCATCCTAGCATGTGCATATTACTGTAAAGTTACACAAGATATCGCCTCTTCCTCCAGCCATTCACAATTACAGAAAGGGAACAAAGAAGGAAAGGGACAAGGTCAATTAGATGCCCTTTTAAGATACTCTCTCAGAAGCTTCTCCCAACAACTTTTGATTATATCTAGTTGGCCAGATCTATGTCATATGGCGACTCCTATCTACAAAGTAGAACGGAAAAATGTAGTTTTTTTAGTTGGACATTGTATTAGGGTTATCAAAAGAAGCAAAACCAACAAGAGATATCTGTAAATATAAGATTTATAAAGGTGTCTAGCACAACTGTGGGAATGGAAGATTCCAAAATCCATAGGGCAGGCTGTGAAGCTGGCAGCTCCCAGTGAAGGACTCAACAAACACCACAGGAGAGGCTTGCTGGCTGAAGAAGCAATGAAAAAGCTCTCTCTTCTTTAATAATCTTCAACTGATTGGATCACCTTGTTTGTGGGAGATATACTCTTAGATGACTGCAGATGTAATTAGCTACGGCTACAATCAACTGACTGATGATTTAATAAAGCAGCCTTCCAATTTATCAACCAGCCATGAAATAGTCTTGCAGCAATGGTTAGGCTAGTGCTTGCCTGACAAGACAACTGGGCACTTTATCTGGCCAACTTGATGCATAAACCTAACCATCACCGTCCACCCATTGTCAAGTTGGCAGCTCTACACACCACTTTCTAAATAGAACACAATAACAAACATATGTTTCACCTAATAATATTCAACTATCTTGCAAACAACTAGAAACACACACATCTGTCCAGAATAGGGTGCAACATTCACTCTTGAACTTCATATCCTATAACTTAAACACTATAACATGAACAGTACAACTTATGTCATATGATAGGAGGAAAACAAATATTTGCTTATGTTCAAATACAAACATACTCATAACAAAACAGGGAGAAAATATTCATGCCACCACAGTCTTCATTTCTATAACTGGTCACATGGTCACAGTTCATATTTATCACTACCCATTCCATATTCCCTTTGCCCTCAGCAAGCACTTCAGTTGGCCATAGTTCTTTGCCAGGTGGGGTGACCCAAACCTTCATTCCTGAAGTTTCAGGGACATTGGTAGTCCTGTCCGGATTGACTTTAATCACCGGGCTACGGTAGTACTAAGAGACACTCTAGGGGATTTCCTGTATTCCAGGAAAACTCTTTTTTGCCTCCATTGTGTAATTGCAGTCTTATTTCCCCTTAATAGTCAGGATCAATCATCCCAGACAGTACAGTAATCTCCTTTCATGGCTATTGATCCAATCTCATGAGAAGTCCATAGTGGCCAAGTGGCACTCTTAACTTCCAGTTCAAGGGAATCATTTTTTCGTCTTCTGGTAGGAGCACTCCTCCTTTTGGGACTAAGACTTGTAGAATAGCAGAGCTTAAAGTTCCAGGAGCAGGAAGCAAAAATTTTTCTAGTGCATCACTAGGGGTGATGGTGAGTGGTGCCATTCCCATTTCCACCCCTTGATTCCTGGACCCATGAATCCTGGCTATGCAAGAAAGAGCACCATACAGTTGATGCTGATTTAGAGCATACACAGCCTCCTGGAGAATACTGCCTCAGCCCTGCAAGGTATTACCACCGAATTGGCACCATAATTAGGTCTTCAAATGGCGATGCCCCCATTCTATCAACCCAGCTGCCTCTGGATGATGGGGAACATGGTAAGACCAGAGAATCCCATGAGCATGTGCCCATTCCCACACTTCATTTGCTGTGAAGTGGGTTCCTTGATCAGAAGCAATGCTGTGTGAAATACCATGACGGTAGATAAAGCATTCTGTAAGTCCATGGATAGTACTTTTGCAGAAGAATTGCATACAGGGAAAGTAAACCCATATCTAAGAGTATTTGTCTATTCCATTTAGAACAAATCACTTCCCCTTCCACGGTGGAAATGGTCCAATGTAATCAACCTGCCACCAGGTAGCAGGCTGATCACCTTGGGGAATGGTGGCATATTGGGGAATGACTATGGGTCTGTGCTGCTAGTAGATTAGGCACCCAGCAGTAGCCATAGCCCATCGGCCTTGGTGAGTGGAAATCCGTGTTGCTGAGCCCATACATAATCCCATCCTTACCACCATGGCCACTTTGTTCATTAGTCCACTGGGCAACAGCAAGAGTGGCTGGAGAAAGATGACTTGTATCCACAGGATGAGTCATCTTATCCACTTGATTATTAAAACCTTCCTCTGTTGAAGTCACCCTCTGGTGAGCATTCACATGGGATGTAAATACTGTCATGAGAGCTGGCCTGTAAGGGCCTGAAGCATGGACAAGGTCCTCTGGATGCCTGGGCCTAGCACTCTCAATCCCTATGCCCCATTTGGCTTTTCCTAAGCCCAGGTGATGGTGTACACAGAGAACCCAGGTGGGCTATCTGCCTCTGGCCCTGCCAGGGTAATGCTGAGACAGACCATGGTGTACAGCCTCAGGTAACTGGGAAACTAAGGCCCAGCAGAGGCCTGGGAGGCCATAGCAGATGCCACCAGCCTGCCACCTGGATCTTGACACACTTCTACCTGAAGATTATAGTGAAATGAGCTTCCAAGGGCTGAGCTGACACTGAAGACAGGAGTGGGGACTAAGGCAGGGGGGGTACTCTGTCCTAAGGAGCCCAACTGTATGATTTTTTAAAACCATAGCTTCTGTGAAGCCACTGCTGAGGTAAACACTTAGGCTTGTAGCCTCCCTCTAACCTGGATCCTTTAAAGAGCCTGAGGGCAGTTTTAAGAAAATCTAGTTTTTTATAACATTTTTATTGTGGAATATAACATATATATACAAAAAAAAGCAATAAATTTCAAAGTATATTTTAACAAGTGGTTTTAGAATGAATTTCAAAGTATGGTATGGATTACAGTTCCACAATTTCAGATATTTCCTTCTAGCTGCTCTAAGATACTGGAAGCTAGAAAATATCAATATAAGATTCGGTAGTCATACTCATTTGTTAAAGCCTATCTTCTCTATTGCAACACCTCCTATACCTTTGACCCTTCTCCCAAACTTTAGGGATATTTGGACAATGATAGTTCTAACTTCTTGATATTGAAAAGGGTTCTTGTTATAAGGTAGGGGGATACAAATGGTTGATGCTCTTAGAGAGACTGTTAACTCTGGGTTTCAGAGCTTATCTGGCCTAGGAACCATCTGAAGGTTTTAGGTTTCTGAAAAATAAACTTAGTGAGTGAAACTAAGATACCTTAGCAGGATATTCTGCTTCTAAGCAGGGACCTATCTTGGGTTCTCCATCAGTTATCTGTAAAGTTAGGAGTGAGGCATGTGAAATAAAACAAAAGCGTTTCTAATACTGAAACATACAAAGATAAAAATCACTCTCAATTTTCAATACCTATGTAACAAAATCGCAAATGTAAAAAGACAAGAAAGGACAAAAGACTTGAATAGACATTTCTCCAAGGAAAATATGAGAATGGCCAATATGCACTAATGATCAACATCATTAGTCATTAGGGAAATGCAAACCAACCACAATCATACCCACTAAATAGTATTAAAAAGAAAACAGAAATTAGTGTGTCAGTGTGTCAGTGAAAATGTGGAGAAATTAGAATTCTATATTGCTGGTAGAAGTGGAAATGATGCAGCTGCTGCTGGAAACAATATGATAGCTTCTGAAGATGTAAAATGGAATGACCAGCAATTCCATGCCTATATATATATGTCCCAAAGAAGTGAAAGCAGAGACTCAAATAGATACTTTTGCACTAATGCTCATAGCAGCATTATTCACAATAGTCAAAAGGCTGAACTGTCCATTGATAAATGAATGAATAAACAAAGTGTGGTATATCCATACAATTTAGTATTACTCAGTCATGGAGAGGAAAGAAGTTCTGATACATGCTACAACATGGATGAACCTTGAAAACATTATAATGTTTTCAAATAAGTCAGACACAAAAGGACAAATAATGTATGATTCCAGTTGTATCAGGTATCTAGAATATATAGAGATTGAATATATAGACAGAATTATAGAAATTGAAAGTCAAATCAAAGACTGTGTATATGTCGGGATGGGAGAGGAGAGTGGAGAGTTATTGCTTAATGGGTACATAGTTACAGCTTGGTTGATATAAGTGTTCTGGAAATAGATACGTGTGGAGGTTATACAACATTGTCAGCGTACTTAATGTCACTGACTTGTATACTTAAAAATGATTTAAATGGTATTATGTATATTTTACCACAATAAAAATAGTGTATACAAAAATGGTAAGTTATATTACTAGTTGCTTCATATTAATAAAACCTTAAAATATTCCGAAAATTCCATTCATTGAGTTGTTAGTTTAGTTAACGTGGCATATAATGATACCTCTACAGACTAAAGGAGATAATATATAGGAAGGTGATATATGCATATATAAGTACAATGTGCTCTACAAATAGATGTGGTCAAGTTTTCTCTAGATGAGCTGGCAGCATGGATACACATTAAGATGCTTCTAAAGTCATCCAGTATTCCTTACTGCAGTCACGATTATTATGGTAGAAGGAACACCAAATGAAAACTTAGGACACTTAGGATTTAAGCTACCAGTAGTCTGGGTAATATAGTACAAGGAACTTCAGCTTCAGAATCTTGTGTAAAACAAGGGGTAGGACTGGATTATCTCTAAATCATCTGTTATCTCCCAAAATTCTATGGTTCTGTAATTCTATAATTGTTCCTATGCACTTTGTTTTAATAACATCAATTGTTTCTGTAGGCAGTTTTAAGTACCCATTTACCAAAAACAGTTTGACAGTCATCAAAGATGCTATTTCAATACATCAACTGCTATTTATCATCTAAAAGATTTCACAATTTTACAATCAGTTTACAGTTGTTCTGACGTTTATTTTTCTGTTTTACTTTTGTCTAAAAGTTGCTGTGAATTATTTTATTTTTCAAATTCAGTAAGGTGAATATTATATCAAGGAAGCTGAAATTATATATAGATAGATAGATAGATGTCTTTGTGTCTTTGGAAATCAGTAAAGTAGTAGTTGTAAGAAAGATACAGATTTAGGTTTTAAATGTTTAAAATATTATAAATAACTATTGAAAGAATGAAATGATCTTGGGAAATATCCTTGTTTTACAAGTAATCTAAAATTAAAACTTCTTTTTTTACAAGGTGGCTTTTTCATCAAAACAGTATACATCACCATTATTCAGACCAGAACAAACCAAATATCAGGTAAGTCTTCAGTTATACAATCTCAACCTCAATTAGAGTTAATTACTATATTTTCCCAATACTTTATACAATTCAATGATTCCAAAACTAGGCTACCCATTAGAAACATCAGGTTACCTTTTTAAAAATACACATTCACAGGTTTCACCTCTAATCTATTCAGTTTCAAATATGGAATTTCAGCCTGAGAATCTGTATTTTCTCAAAAAACAAAAACAAAAACAAAACCCCAGGAAATTCTTTTTCTGTAACTTGGGTATCAGCTAGCATTTGAAAACCAGTTGTAATAAATTGTATCCATTAAAATGAACTTTAAACTACTAAATTGAAGTAAACTAAAATAAGCCAATTACGTTGCATCTTGTTTTTTTTTTTTTCAATTTGATAAGGTAAAAGTTATATGAACAAAGGCTTTGAATAAGAGACTTCATTTTGAAGTCTGTTTCAATGGTGAAATAGCCTGATCTCAGATCTACCAAAAAAGGTCTTTAGAGAATTTTGAAGATATTTTTCATATTTATAAAATGTGAAATTTATAAGAATTGCTTTGCATTTTTAAAAAATTTCCTACATTGCTACTAAAATGGTAAGTATTTATATGGATAAGACTTAGATCCAGAAGTTATCCACTATCTAAACAATACAACTAATACTGGAAATTGAACTGTTAAAAAAATGATGGATGGCTTTTAAAGCCCATGGTATAAAACACATGGATACAAAATAATGTCAGAATTAGTAGTTAGGAGATTTTGCATGGAAATTTTCATTTGTATTCTAATTTCAAAATAATTAAAATTGGTTTTCTCCTCTTAAGGTGGGAGGATGAATAGATAAATTGACAGATTTCAAAGAAAATTAAATAGGAAATGTATTATAAGTTTAAAAAATTGTTGCAGAATTTCTTACCTTTTTTTAAATATTACAATTCCAGAAGTTCAACATCAAGGACGGTTTTGACCCTTTTTTAAGGAATATAAACAACAAAATGTCAGTCAGAAAACGGAAAGATGAAGCTATGCCCAAATGTGTAAACATTTTAAGTGCAGAGGTTATAGAGCATGAAGATCAAGATCCCCCTTACCCAACACGTTCAAAAACTACAGGACCTGTTAATAAAACCCAGGCCCTTGATCCTGATGGCATCACAATAAAGACTTTAGACACTAAGAATAAGTTCATAGGAAAAGCAACAAATGCATCTGTTCCAAATTTTGAAGGAGAATCATCAACGACTGGAAATGTAAACATGTGTCACTTCTCAAAGTCATTGAATTTTATCTCCAATATAGAAAATTTACAACAATCAATAGTACTCAAGTCAATTTTAAGTAAAAATTTGCAAGAACTTTCAGATAAATTGTTTTCTAAACCAGAAATTCATATGAACATTGAAGCAAGCAAGAAAAGTCAGAGCTCTCTGCTTTTCAATGTTCATGATAAATCAACAGGTCATTTGGAAGATAAAATATTCCAAAAAATCCAAGACATAAACAGCTGGCTTCCAGAAAAGGACATATTAAATCCAAAAATTGTTTTAAGTGAAATAAATGCAAATAGTCCTACAGATTCGCATTCAGAAGGTAGACCAGGAAAATCTACAGAGATAGAAAGGGAACATGTCTCTGAAAAACCTCTAGAAGATGGGGAGAGAATTTTTCCATTGAAAAAGAAGAGTAGTGTCAAAAAGAAACATTTACAAAGTGAGGAATCGCACTCCAAATCAGGTTTAAATGGCAGTATACCTGACTATTTTATAAAGCAAATATTTACTGCACCAATCTTTTCAGAGATAGGAGTGAGAAGACCAAGTGGGACACAGGTCAAATTGCAAGATCGACTACCCACAGTTTGGCAAAGAAGTTTACCTTTGCATAATCTACTTCACTATGAAGAAGAAGATGATGAAACAGAGTTTCCACACCCAAAATCTATTATAAGCCAGATAATACAAGCATTTCCTATAGATACTCTTATAGAGTTTGGGTTAATCAAAGTGATAGAATTAGATAAAGAATACCAGAAGAGTTCTCTGTTGAATTCAGAGGCAGGTTTTCCTGAAGTAAAGCCAAACGATTCCAGAAAGGACTATTCAGAAACCAAAGGCAAAACAGAACCACTTTCAGAGCAAAATAAACCCACCATACCCAAAGAAACCACTTTTCTTTTTAATCAAGTGAAAAAATTAGATAAAAAATACCAGAAGAGTTCTGTGCTGAATTCAGATATTGGCTTTCCTAGAGAAAAGCCTAACTATTCCACATATGATTATTCAGAAACCAGAAGCAAAGCAGAACCGTTTTCAAAGCAGAATAAACCCAGCATTCCTAAAGAAACTACTCTGAATAGAGTTAAATTTACAGATGAAGGCCAAACCATATCCCCACAAAATTCAAAATACCAATCAACACCAGACAGAAAAACAGATTTACCAAGGAATGGTCAGAGGCTTTATAGAGAAGAAAATTTAAATTCTACTTTACAAAATTTAAGTAACTCATTAGTGGATGAGATTAATGAGTCAGATAATATAATGTTGAAAGCCTTTTTAAAAAATATCTTTAATACTTTCTTTAAATATAATCAGTCTGAAACAAGAAGACAATCAAAAAGAGAATTAGAAAACCTAATTCTACATTCTTTTCCAAATGATACAGAAGTTGAAAACATCAGAAAGAATATTGATAAAGCAGACAGAGTAGACAGCAAAACTGTTTTGAGTCCAAAGCTGCGCATATTTCTAGAAGAACTCTCGGAGTCTGAAATAAAAAATTTAAAATCTGAATTAAGTAAACATATACAGCATTACCTTGTAGAAAGACTTTCAGAATCAGGACATATCAATCAGGAGGACTTACCAAAAATATATCAAAATCTGTATTTGATGAATGAGAAAGTAGAACCAAAAGGGCAAAACATTTTTCTGGGAAAATACTCAGAAACAGTAAAAGAAATCATGTCTTTTGTAAATAATTTTAATCATCATTTCATAGATAAACATTTAGAAATAAAGCTAAGGTCTTTTTTAAATGAAATTCTCCAAAACTATTTCCTAGAAAATCTTTCAGAAAGCAGGTTATTTGAAGAGACAGAATCTGGGACTATATTCTCAAACATATCTTCTCTAACAACTAAAAGTACCTCGATATCATTACATGACTTAGGACAAGATATTTCAAGGGGAAGTTTTGGTAGAAGGCTTGAAATAAATGTGAAATATCCTTTAAATAAATCTCTACAAAACTATCTCATTGCTTTATCAGAAACTGAATTATCAAATCTAAAAGCTGATTTAGGCAAACAACTCTATAGCCTTTTTATAGACCAACTTTCAAAATCAGGACTAATCACAGAGAGGCAATTAGACGGGATCAACAAGCGTATAAATTTGATTAGTTCCAGTTCCACACCATTAAAATGTATAAAGACAGATTTATCTTTTAAAGATGAAAATCAGTTTATGGAGGAGCATTCAGAAAAGCAAAATAAATCTTCAAAAATTGTTCAAAAAACTATTTTACAAAAGGTTCTTGAGGATAGATGTCTAGAAACAGAATTGATGAAAAAAGAAGAAAAAGAACGTTCTCATTTGCACAATATTAAAGAAAATCCATCAATAATTAGGGAACAGAAAATATATTACCCCAAAGAAGGCACTAAACCCATAAGTTTAATAAAAGTGCAACCTTCTACCCAAGTGATTCAATTAAATAAATCATCAGAAATTTTCTCAAATATAGTGTTTAAGAATCAAAAGAAAGAACATGGTTTCATGCCGCTTCCTCAAGCAGAAAATTCTGTTTTAAAAGCAGAGAGTCAAGACCCACAAAGTTGGGGTGGTAAATCAAAAATAATCCAATCAAAAGCTTGCTTTGAAAGGACAGTGAAAATGAAGCCCCTTGAAAAAAGGGAGCATATCAATATCTATAAATTGACTGTACAGGAAAAACCTGAAGCACTACTGTCACCATATCCACGAATTCCTAATTACAAATTGCCAAATGAAGATAAAGAATACTTTAACAGACTCACTTTTCCCTCGTGGCAGAATAACACTTTAACTCATTTCACTTCAGAGACTGGAGAGAAATCAAAAGTAGAAGACCAGTATTGTCAGAGATTGAAAGGAAATAATAACAACAATAAAAAGCATCTAGTAACATTTGCACAATACAAGAAAGAAATACAAACTCTTTATATAAAGCCAAATGGAATTTGCAGTGAAAAATGTATGAAGGCCCCTGAATCACAACCTTATAAATATAATGTTGTTGAAGGTGAGAAAAACTCAAAACCATCCCTATTCCCAGACGTATTAAATAGAGAAAGTCTAAAGCCCAAGGTTCGAAAAGAAAGAGACCATGTCGGAAAACAAAACAAGTCATTTACCAGGATAGTTAGAATATTACCAACCACACTGGCCAACACAAGAATTCATCTAAGGAAATCTGTTCCAAGGACGTTGCTTCATTGGACTGCAAGAAGAACTGTACATGTAATAATGTTTTTCTAAGTCTTCTACTTCTGTATTTGGCAAAGGTCTATCAATAATTTCTTTTAGGGTATATAGGTCTGCATACAAATGTATGTGTGGGCTTAATTGTCCCCATATATAGTGGACCTGAAATTAAAATATCACCTCAACCGATTCAAAATACTATCACAAAAGCAGGGGTGCCTTGGTATGAATTAGATAAAGGGCACCTCCTCTGGGGCATAAGAAAAAGGTGCCCTTTTCTCCACCAGAAAGGCAGACCCCGTAGGCTGAAACATCCTGGAGTCAGGCCATAGGCCCGCTTATGGAATACTGAGCATATTTCAGCCCTGGCCCAGCCCTCAGTCTAGGGCTGTTGAACAGGCACAACTTGTACAGCCCTACTGTTATCACACGGCTGGGATTGCCTTTTCATGTAGATGTCACTATAAATATGTAGTCTTTTTTCAAAGAGCGGAATTATCTTTGTTTCAGTAAACAAATATGAAGCTCCTACTATGTACCCATCATTCTGCTAAGCATTAGGAATATGTCAAATTTACCGACTACTGATTATGACTTGCAAAACTTTAACTTCTATTCTTTCTTTTCCTTCACCACTACCCCTCTGTTATACCATTTGCTTTGAGAAACTTGGGAATTCAGATTTATTATTTTTTCTTTTTCTTATTAATTTTTAAATTTTTAAAAAATACATAACAAACAAACACAAACATTCTTAACTTATGATCATTCCATTCTACATATATAATCAGTAATTCACAATATCACCACATAGTTGCACATTCATCATCATGATCATTTCTTAGAACATTTGCATCAATTCAGAAAAAGAAATAAAAAGACAACAGAAAAAATTCATACATACCATACCCCTTACCCCTCCCTTTCATTGATCACTAGCATTTCAATCTAAATTTATCAAATTTGTTTTTAATATTAACATAAATCAAACAATTAGGAAGGTATAGCTTCTCCTAGACTTTACACAAACCATTGTAAAGCAAAGTTAAAATCTAGAAATGGAGGGAATTTATTAAATCTGGATCCTTGCTCCTCTCTGTTAGTATGGATAAGCAAGTATGACCCACATTGGGAAAACTTGTAAGTCCTAAAACTGATACTAAATACTTTAATGTGCATAATCTATCTTTGCATGAGGAAATCTAATTTCAGAATAGTAGCTTTGAATTTGTTTTCTATAGTAAAGCAAATTATTAGCTTTAGAGTAGCAGTATTTATCAATATAGCTTTTAGTCTTGATTTTTTTTAATACAAATTCAGTAGTTCAGTTTGTGTATGTGTGTGTATATTTGTGTGTGTATATGTACTGGGAAAAGGAAGTAGAATATGTGTTCATGGTTTTTGCAGAGGAAAGACTTATCTTAAGTTCCTTTAGACAAATGGAATCTTTAATACCACTTTTTCAAACCAAACAAGAAATTATGTTCATGTTACATAGTATGAGATCATACAGGATCTCAGAACCACTTGTTTCTGGGCACTGAGAAAAATACCCTTAAGCTAAGAGTGGGCAAGGGAGATAGAATTATCTTTGTTTTCCTCTTATACATTGTACCCAAAAGTACTCTCTAGTGAAGTTAACAAAGAAAATTGCATAGTTAGAGGGCTTTTTTCAGATGTTCAGGAAAGCTTTTTCATGTGGTTCACTAAAATCCTGGCATCTCCCAAAGGAATCAAGACAGAGAACAGACAAGTTGGGTTGTAGGAGCAACCAGAAACAATAACTGGTGGTGTGGTTATTGGACTTCCATTGGCACTCCAGTAATCAGTTACATCAGCTCTCCAGCAAAAATATATGTTAATGATGTAGCAGAAATTCTCTGAATATTATGCTTTACCTAGTTGGCCCATGTACATAAAAGGGAAGAGAAAGAATGCTTCCTTGCCCTCTCTGAACCCAGGCAAAAATGTAAAGTACTTAGAATTTGTCTTTAGACTCCTGATACTTCTTTTTGCTTTTGTAAATTCTTTCTGGCTGCCCTAATTCTTCTTCAGTCCTGCCCAACCTCTTCCTATGCCCCAATTTTATTATTTCATTCTAGCTTTCTCTCCAAATCAAGCAGCTCATTCCCTTGGTATGGCTATCTCTGCAAGATATAAGCTAGTTTACACTAATTTGAGAATGAGTACTAGCTCCATACCGTCTGAGAGTTACTTGTAGATAATTACTTTATTCTTATAAAATATAACTATATTGCAGAAATTTGAAGAAAAGAAAAGGGAAAAAAGGACATACTACCACCACCCTATCACAACCATCGTTTTTCTTTTATGTTGTTATATCTCCTTCCAAATATTTTCATAAATGTACTTTTTTTACTTGTTTACTCACAGAGTCCATATAAGGTTTTAAAAATTATTTTTAATGTAAACATTACAACCATATTTTTGGATATTACATCAGTCTTCACAATTTATTTGAAATATTTGTATAATATTTCATCAGTTAGGTACATTATGGTAGTGCATTCATTTCCCTGTTATTTTATATTTATGTTATAAATTATACCTCAAAGTACAACTTCATGCACTTTTCCCCTGTAGATTGGTTATTTCTTTAGGCTAGATTTCCAGAAATGGAATTATTGAGTCAAATACATATATGTTTATATACATCCACTAAACAAAACATTAAACAAGTTTGTATTAAATTAACTTGCAAATAATAAAAGTTTTGGTGATATAAAAATAAAATATTAGCTTATAATTCATATTTGAGGTTGAAGAGATACTTGGGTGCAGAAGAACGAAAGAATAGGTGGCCTAAGTTTGCCTAGGGGTCCAGCCACTGAAGACAGTATCCCCAAGTTTTTCTGGTTTCCATCTTCACACCTTCTATCCCTTTTGAAACAATAAATTCCTTCAAACAATGCAATTTTTTTTTCTTTTTGCATGGGCTGGCACAGAGAATCGAACTTGGGCATGGCAGGCAAGAACTCTGCTACTGAGCCACCATGGCCCACCCTAAACAACACAAATTTTTAAAACACAGTTTTTCTAAAGGCACTAACTAATAGGCACAGTGTCTGAATTTGGGAACTGCCTATAGAACATTTGATGATGTCATTCTCTGTCTTTAACAGATGATATTATAAACTTTTAAATATACTCTTAAGATGTCCTTTTTAAATGTATTTTAAAATGTACTTTTAAGAAACCTAATTTACCAATCTGATCTTTTATTTTAATATTTAGGACTGTTCAGATAAATTTGAGGATTTACATATGACCTCATTTAAGCATCTTGAAAAAGCAAAATCAAGAGCAAGACTTTTAGGAAAAAGCCCGGATGATAGCCAAAATCAATCCAAATACTCCACAAGACCATATACTGCACCAGAGGTTAACAAACGAAGACAAAGCTACACTGGAAAATTTACAAGTCCTCGAATGGTTTCAGCAGGCTTAGTTCATATAAATGATACGGTCGCAAGTTATGAAATGCGTAAAATGCAGCAAAAAAGACAATTAAAAGAGACTATTGAAAAATGTTCACTCATTTGTGATATTATCCAAATGTTAAACAGTTCAGAGTAATATGTGAGGCCAGCAGTCATTAAGGATATCATTTCTCCCATTAATAAAATGGTTAGGAGAGCTGTCTTTTCGTGTGATAGAAGTCAGCAACCAAATTTCATCTTGTTAGAACCATTTTGTTTTTGATTAAAATGAAAAGTAAACACTTTTGATGTAAACGTGTTTTTGTTTATGAGACCTTAGAAAACAAACCCAGAAATACACAGTTCATATTTATTAATAAAGTTTTATTTCTTAGCTTCCTCTTTTTCACTATATAATAATGCCATTCTGATTCCTATTTCTCTGACTTTCTAAACCCTTGTTAATCTCTAAATTATCTCTAGCCACCCAGTTTTCAGGTTCTGTATTTGCATTTATCTATTGTTAGCCTTTTTTATAAATTTTAATCTTCAGCTCTAGTTATATTTTTATATCTTTCAATAACCTGCAATTCTCTGGGCCTATAGGCCTTCCATTAATTTCAGCATCATCTCATGTTTTTAATACTAACTCCTGAGGCACAAGTGAAATATTATCTCCTGAGTCACTAGTGTAGTGCAACTTCTATGCTAACTAACTCAAAAAACTATGAAGGAGCCTCTTTAGTAAGATCAAGCTCAGGAAGCTAAATAAAATTTTAAAATTGCATGTAACATACTCTAACTAAACCAACAAGGGATTTAAATCAGAGATTTCTGAGAATTGATTCTAATTGTATCAAATACAGTATTTGGAACTTTTTGATCCCTTGAGAAACAAAAACTTCAATATGTAGAAATTTTTTCAGTTTCAATTTTTCTACCATAAATCAGAAAGATTGAGGTTTAAATAGAATTGGCTGATGCAATACATAATTCCTGATTATTTATTCAATGCTATAATCAGGGTAGTAGTTTTTTATGGGGACCAAGAATACTTGATAATCCTCAAAATTGTTAATGTTCATATCATTTGAGGTCTAACTGGGAAAACATAAATAATTCTAGATATTTCAAATAGAATGGACACAAGGAATTGGTTTCACAGGTGATGGAATCAAAGCTAAGAAGCCAAAAGTTCTGGTGAGGGAACCTAGAGACTAGCAACAGTAGTGTGTTCTATTACCCGCTCTGGTAGAAGGATCAGCAAGAGGAGGTGGTTGTTACCAGAGTCCTGAAGCCAGAATACAGTGAAGACCCAGCCAGAAATACCCCCAAGAAACAAGAGGATTGGGGCAAGAGACAAGGGATGCTCCTGCCCTCCAATCTTCCACTATTGTCCTCTATTAGCTAAACCCACCTGGAAAACCACCCAGCAAGAGTACATGGGAGGAAGTGGGGCAAGACAGCAGCAAAGGGAAGTGTGGAATTTAGTTCATCATCTAGAGCAGCTAGTACATAGTTAGGAACTATGTGGAACAACTGTTTGGGGACATCCAGGCCAGACACATATCGTACACCGATCTGGAATGGGCAGGAGGGCCAAAATCACAGCACAGAGCTACATAAAATTATTGATCCAAGAAGCACAGTGTCCCCCAAACAATAGATCTGAATAGGCGTACTCCAAGACACTAATCAGATTGTCAAATGTCAAAGACAAAGAATTCTGAAAGCAGCAAAAGAAAAGCCATCCATCACACCACGGAAGCTTGATAAGACTATGTGTGGATTTCTCAGCAGAAACTATGAAGGCGAGAAGAAAGTGGTATGATATATTTAAGATATCAAAAGAGAAAAACATCCAACCAAGAATTCTATATCCAGCAAAACTGTCCTTCAGAACTAAGGGAGAATTTAAAATATTTTCAGACAAACAGATACTGAGAGAGTTTGTGAACAAGAGACTACTCTACAAGAAATACTAAAGGGGACACAATAGGCAGATAGGAAAAGACAGGAGAGAGAAGTTTGGAGAAGAGTGTAAAAATCAAGACTATCAGTAAGGGTACAGAATAAAATTATGACCACATGCAACAATGTGGATGAACCTCGAGGACATGATATTGAGTGAATTTAGCCAGAAACAAAAAGACAAATACTGTATGTTCTCACTAATATGAACTGACAATGAGTGAAATTTGAAAGTTAAAAATAGAACACAGGTTATCAGTAGATAGAAAGAGGGTAAAGTTTGGGCATTTGAGGCTGAAGGAGTACAGAGTGTTCAACAGGATTGATTATAAAGATCCAGAAATGGACAGCACAATACCACCTGATGGTAGCACAATATTGTAAGTACACTGAACAAAGTTGACTATGAATATGATTGAAAGAGGAAGTCTAGGGGCATGTATGACACCAGAAGGAAAGATAGAAGATAAAAACTGGGACTGTATAGGGCGGTAAATGGTGGCTCAGTGGTAGAATTCTCACCTGCCATGCCGGAGACCCAGGTTCAGTTCCCAGTGCCTGCCCATGTAAAAAGAAAACAAAAACAAACAACTGGGACAGAATAACTTAGCAAAACCTAGAGTGGACAATGATGGTTTAAATGTATAAATACAAAAATGTTTTTATATGAGGGAAAGAAAATGAATGTCAACATTGCAAGGTGTTGAAAATGGGATGGTATATGGAAAAAATACAATCAATGCAAACTAGGGTCTATAGTTAACAGTAACATTGTGATATGCTTCCATGAAATGTAAAAAAGGCAATATACCAAAGCTAAATTTCTATTAGAGGGGGATATAAGGGAGGGGTATAGGATTCTTGGTTTGTTGTTCTTTGTCTCTCCTTTTTATTATTATTTATTTTTAATTCTTCATTTTTATCCCCTCTTCTTTTTTTTAACTTTTTTTATTGTATAGTATAACATATATACAAAGCAAAGAAATAAAAAAGCGATAGTTTTCAAAGCACTCTTCAAGAAGTAGTTACAGGACAGAATCCAGAGTTTGCCATGAGCTACCATATGAATCTCTCAGATTTTTCTTTCTGGCTGCTACAGCATATAGAAGGCTTGAGGGCTTAAATATTTTTTATCATCATAACCGACTTTGTTTTCCTTCTTTTTTGTGTGAAAAATAACATATATACAAAAAAGCTATAATTTTCAAAGCACAGCACCACAATTAGTTGTAGAACATATTTCAAAGTTTGACATGGATTATAATTTCACAATTTTTGGTGCTCTAAAATACTGGTGACTAAAAGAGATATCAATTTAATTATTTAGCATTATTATTCATTTGTTAAACCTTACCTTCTCTGCATAACTCCACCATCAGCTTTGATCTTTCCATCCCTCTCTTTAAGGATGTTTGGGCTTTGGCAATTCTAAATTTTTCATACTGGAAAGGTCTGTCACTAAAATGGCATAGGGAGATGGAACTATCTGATGTTCTGGAGAGGCTGGGCTAGGTTTCAGGACTCACCTGAACCAGGGACCCCCTCTGGAGGTTGTAGGTTTTTGGAAAGTTACTCTAGTGCATGGAACCCTTGTGGAATCTTATATATTGCCCTAGGCGTTCTTTAGGATTGGCTGGAATGGTCCTGGTTGGGGGTTGGCAGGTTATGATAGGTAGCAAGGTCTAACTGAAGCTTTGCATAAGAGCAACCCCCAGAGTAGCCTCTTCACTCCATTTGAACTCTCTCTACCATTGATACTTTATTATTTTTTCCCGCTTTTGGTCAGGTTGGAATTGTTGATCCCACAGTGCCAGGTCTGAATTCATCCCTGGGAATCATCTCCCACGTCACCAGGGAGACACTGACCCCTGGATATCACATCCCATGTGGGGGGAGGGCAATGATTTCACTTGCAGAGTTGGGCCTAGAGAGAGTGAGGCTACATCTGAGCAACAAAAGAGGTCCTCCAGAAGTAACTCTTATGCATGCCTATAGGTAGTCTAAGCTTCTCTGCTACCTATATAAGCTTCACAAGAATAAGCCTCACAATCAAGGGCATGGCCTATTGATCTGGGTGTCTCTCAAGTTTGACACAGTATCAGGGGATTCCCTGATGGTGAGGTTTAATAGTTCCACATTCTTTCTCCCATCCCTCAGGGAACTTTGCCAATATTTTTAAATTATCTGCTTAATATACTCTAGGATGTATACAGGCATTACAATAATCTATACAGGATTAAAGGACCTTTTTCTTATTCTGTGCTCCCTGTGTTTCAATTGTTCAAATGAGCTATACAGATAAATTGAATTGGATTATGCACTACAGAAAATTTTGGTTCCAGACCAAATAAACCTTTCTTCCATTGGTCTCAAAGAGTATGTGTGGTTCTAAAATATAGACACTGTCTTCCTTACCACTATATTCTGAATCACTTTAACCCCAACCTGTTCGGCTTCATTCTTATCTCTAAATATCAGGTTATATATATATATATAACAGCCTCTCAAAATCCAGAAATAATAATCACCACTCTGGACTTAATGTGTCTGCTCTAAAAGTTTACAACCTAGGCCCCTCCCCTCCCTCTTTTTTTCCTGCACGAGTGGGCACCAGGAATTAAACCCAGGTCTCCAGCATGGAAGGTGAGAACTCTGCCTGCTGAGCCATGGTGGCCTGCCCTAGGCCCCTGTTTTCTTATAGGCATTTTCTAAACGTGACCATACCATTCTTGTTCTTTTGTTTCTGGTTTATTTTGTCTCACCAAATGTCCCACATGTTTATTCACATCGTTGCATGCCTCATGAATTTGTTCCTTTTTGTAGCAGCACAACCTTCATTTGTAAGTATACATCATCATTCACCAATCTGCTTCTCCATCAGTGCATCCTTCAGCCACCTGCATCCATCAGGCATCATGTATAGGGCCCAAAGTCCACAGTCCATCAACAGTCTAAATTTTAGATAATTTCATTGTTCCCAAGAGAAAGAAAACCAATAAACACACCCTAACCAAATAAGAAACCTAAACCTCCTCTTAACTCTTATCCCCCGCTCCCATTATTTACCTCTGCTGTTGCTGTGGCAGTGCTGATGGATCCTTTTGAACATAGCTCATAGCATGTAATAGCAGTTTTCCCCCTGTACCCTGGACTTAAACACTCTTTGTACAAGAATCATATCTATGAAGTAATTCTTGCAAGAACTAATTCAAATTTCTAGTGTTAATCAGTGGGACATGTAGGTCTATACAACCTCTTTCAACCTTGTTCATCTTCAATATGGTAATATTATTATAGACCCACTAGAGAACCACCTTCACTCCTGTCTATTCCTTTACATGGGAGTGCAACCTCATTAGCTAACAGTACACCCATCTCTAGCTTCTATGTATCTCTAAGACCTCTATGTTCTGTATTATAAGCCTCTGATTATACCTTTTGGCTGTTCATAAAGGTGGAATCATACAGTATCTATCCTTTTGTGTCTGGCTAATTTCACTCAGCATTATGTCCTCAAGGCTCATCCATTTTGTCATGTGCTTCAAGACGTCATTTCATCTTACTGCTGCATAATATTCCATCGTATGTATATACCATATTTTGTTAATCCATTCGTCTGTTGATGGGCATTTGGTTTGTTTCCATCTTTTGGCGATTGTGAATAATGCTGCTATGAAGATCGGTGTGCAAATGTCTGCTTGTATCATTGCTTTAAACTCTTCTGGGTATATATCAAGAAGTGCTATTGCTGGATGTTCTAGTTTGCTAGCTGCCAGAATGTAACATACCAGAAACGGATTGGCTTTTAATAAAAGGGGATTTATTTTGTTAGTTCTTCAGAGGAAAGGCAGCCAACTTTCAACTGAGGTTCTTTCTTACGTGGGAAGGCACAGGATGGTCTCTGCTGGCCTTCTCTCCAGGCTTCTGGGTTCCAACAGCTTTCCCCAGGGTGATTTCTTTCTGCATCTCCAAAAGCCTGGGCTGAGCTGCAAGTGCTGAGATGAGGTATGCTGAGCTGCTTGGGCTGTGCTATGTTGAGCTCTCTCATTTAAGCACCAGCCAATTAAGTAAAAAATCATTCATTGGGGCAGGCCATGGTAGCTCAGTGGCAGAGTTCTTGCCTGCCATGCCAGAGACCCGGATTCAGTTCCCGGTGCTTGCCCGTGCAAAAAAAAAAATCATTCATTGCGGCAGGCATGCCTCCTAGCCAACTGCAGATGTAATGAGCCACAGATGAGGTTCACATACCATTGGCTCATGTCCACAGCAACAGAACTAGGTGCCTTCATCTGGCCAAGTTGACAACTGAATCTAACTACCACACTGGGTTATAGGGCTTTCAGATCTTCTGGATATATATCAAGAAGTGCTATTGCTGGGTCACAGGGCAACTCGATATTTAGTTTCGTAAGGAACCACCAAACAGTCTTCCATAGTGGTTGTACAATTGTACATTCCCACCAGCAGTGCATAAGTGTCCCAGTTTCTTCACAGCCTCTCCAACATTTATAGTTTCCTGTTTATTTAATAGCAGCCATTCTTATAGGTGTGAGGTGGCATCTCATAGTAGTCATTTCCCTTATGGCCAATGAAAATATGCATCTCTTCAGGTGCGTTTGAGCCATCTGTATTTGCTCTTCAGAAAAATGCCTATTCATATCTTTAGCCCATTTTATATTTGGGTGGTTTGCTCTTTTGTTGTTGAGTTGTATGATTTCTTTGTATATACAGGAAATCAAACCTTTACCTGATATGTGAT
>PVIY010025435.1:26597-36830 GCA_004026745.1 Myrmecophaga tridactyla
ATCTATTTTTTCTTTTCTTGCTTGTGCTTTGGGTGTAAAGTTTAGGAAGCTACCTCCTATTGCTAGGTCTTGAAGATGTTTCTCTACATTTTCTTCTAGAAGCTTTATGGTGCTAGTTCTTATATTTAGGTGCTTGATCGATTTGGGGTTAACTTTTGTGTAGGGTGTAAGATAGGGATCCTCTTTTATTCTTTTGGCTATTGATATCCAGTTCTTCCATGCCCAATTATTGAAAAGACTGTTTTGTCCCAGTTCAGAGGATTTGGGGGCCTTGTCAAAAATCAGTTGACCATAGCCTTGGTGGTCTATTTTTGCACTCTTGATGTGATTCCATTGGTCAATGATTCTATCTTTGTGCCAGTACCATGCTGTTTTGACCACTGTGGCTTTTTAATAGGTTTTAAAATCAGGGAGTGTTAATCCTCCCACTTCATTCTTCTTTTTTTAGGATATATTTAGCTATTCAGGATCTCTTTCCCTTCCAGATGAATTTGGTAGTTAGCTTTTCCAAATCTTCAAAGTAGGTTGTTGTAATTTTGATTGGTACTGTGTTGAATCTGTAGATCAATTTGGGGAGAATTAGCATCTTAACTATATTTAGCCTTCCTGTCCATGAGCAGGGAGTGTCTTTCCACCTATTAGATCTCCTTTGATTTCTTTTAACAATGTTATGTAATTTTCTGTGTACAAGTCCTTTATGTCCTTAGTTAAGTTCATTCCTAAGTACTTGATTCTTTTAGTTGCTATTTTGAATGGAATTTTTTCCTTAACTGACTCCTCAGCTAGCTCATTGCTTGTGTATAGAAATGTTACTGATTTTGCACAATAATTTTATATCCCACCACCTTGCTGAATTTGTTTATTAGCTCAAGTAACTTTGCTGAAGATTTCTCAGGATCTTCCCAGTGTACTATCATGTCATCTGCAAATAATGAGTTTTACTTCTTCCTTTCCAGTTTGATGCCTTTTATTTCTTTTTCCTGCCTGATTGCTCTAGCTAGAACTTCTAGCACAATGTTGAATAATAGTGGTGACAGTGGGCATCCTTGCCTTATTCCTGACCTTAGAGGGAAAGCTTTCAGCCCCTCTCCATTGAGAATGACCCTGCCTATCGGCTTTTCATATATTCCCTTTATCATATTGAGGTAATTAGTTACCTTTGATTCCTATCTTTTGGAATGTTTTTATCAGAAAAGGATGCTGAATTTTGTTGAATGCTTTTTCAGCATCAATCAAGATGATCAGGTGATTTTTCCCTTTTGATTTGTTAATGTGCTGTATTGCATTAATTGATTTTCTTGTGTCAAAACATCTTTGCATTCCTGGTATAAACCCCACTTGGTCATGGTGTATAATACTTTTAATGTGGTGTTGGATTCAATTTGCTAATATTTTATTGAGTATTTTTGCATCTATGTTCATTAGGAAGATTGGTTTGTAGTTTTTCTTTCTTATAGAATCTTTGCTCAGTTTTGGTATTAAATGATTTTAGCATCATGAAATGAGTTAGGTAGACTTACTTTTTCCTCAAATTTTTTGAAAAGCTTGAGCAGGATTGATGTTAGTTCTTTTTGGAATGTTTGATAAAATTCCCCTGTGAAGCCATCTGGTCCTGGGCTTTTCTTTGTAGGAAGATTTTTTTATGACAGTCTGAATCTCTTTATTTGTGATTGGTTTGTTGATATCTTCTGTTTCTTCCTGAGTCACTGTAGCTTGTTTGTCTGTCTCCAGTAATTTTGCCATTTCATCTAAGTTGTCTAGTTTCATAGTATCCTCTTATGATTTATTTCTTCAGGGTCTGTGATATCACACCCCTTCTCATTTCTGATTTTGTTTATTTGAATCCCCTCTTTTTCTTTGTCATTCTTGCTAGTGGCCCATCAATTTTACTGATTTTCTCAAAGAACCAACTTTTGTTTTATTGAATCTTTCTATTGTTCTTTTGTTCTCCCATTCATTTATCTCTGCTTCATTCTTTGTTATTTCTCTTTGTTCTAGTTTGCTAGCTGCCGGAATGCAACACACCAGAGACAGATTGACTTTTAATAAAAGGGGATTTATTTTGTTAGTTCTTCAGAGGAAAGGCAGCTAACTTTCCACTGAGGTTCTTTCTTACGTGGAAGGCACAGGATGGTCTCTGCTGGTCTTCTCTCCAGGCCCCTGGGTTCCAACATCCTGGGTTCCAGTTTCCCTGGGGTGACTTCTTTCTGCATCTCCAAAGGCCTGGACTGAGCTGCAAGTGCTGAGATGAGGAATGCTGAGCTGCTTAGGCTGTGCTACATTGCGCTCTCTCATTTAAGCACCAGCCAATTAAGTCAAACGTAATTCATTGCAGCAGACACGCCTCCTTGCCGACTGCAGATGTAATTAGCAACAGATGAGGTTCAGGTACCATTGGCTTATGTCAGCAGCAACAAAACTAGCTATGCTCACCTGGCCAAGTTGACAACTGAATCTAACTAACACTCTTCTTCTGTTTGCTTTGGGGTTAGTTTGCTGTTCTTTCTCAAGTTCCTCCAGGTGCACTGTTAAGTTCTTGATTTTTGCTCTTTCTTGTTTTATAATATAGGCATTTAGGGTAATAAATTTCCCTCTCATCACAGCCTTTGCCACATCCCATAAGTTCTGATAAATTGTCTTCTCATTTTCATTCATCTCCAGATAGCTACTGATTTCTCTAGCAATTTCTTCTTTGACTCACTGGCTGTTTAAGCATGTGTTATTTAATCTCCATACATTTGTGAATGTTCTCATTCTTCAGTGGTTATTGGGCTCTAGCTTCATTCCATTATAATCAGAGAAAGTGCTTGGAATAATTCCAATGTTTTTAAATTTATAAAGACCTGTTTTGTGCCCTGGCATATGATCTATCCTGGACATGTTCGATGAGCATTAGAGAATAATGTATATCCTTGTGCTTTGGGGTGCAATGACCTATATATGTTTGCTAGGTCTAATTCATTTATCAAGTTATTTAACTTCTCTATTTCCTTGTTGATCTTCTGTCTGGTTGTTCTTTCTATAGAGGAGCATGGTTTATTGAAGTCTCCTAGTATTATTGTTGAAACATCTATCACTCCCTTCAGTTTTGCCAATGTCTGTCTCATACTTTGGTGTTCCTTGATTGGGATCCAATACAAATTTTTCCATCTTTTTTGCCATTTGCTGTTTTGAGTCTTCAAAGTCAGTTATTCTGTCCTCTATATCACTTATTCTTTCTTCTGTCTCTTCAAATCTGGTGTTATGTGCCTCTAGTATGTTTTTTATTTGGTCAACAGAGTCTTTAATCTCTGTGCTATCTGTTATTTTTCTATTCTTTCAAATTCCTCCTTATGCTCTTCTACTGTCTTCTTGACCTCCTTTATGTCATTTGCTGTCCACTTATTTTATTAAGTAGAGTTGTATGAACATCTTTGTTTAGTTTTTCCACTCTGTGTCTCCTCTGGTTTTTTAATTTGGTCATTAGGTAGAGCTATATCTGTCTGCATTGTGATATGTTTGGTGATCTTCTGCTGTCTTCGTGGCATGTAAATATCTTGATTGATTTACTTTGAGAGTTGATTTCTTTCAGTAGTCTAGGGCCTTGTGTTTGCATGATGGTTGTACAGCAGGGAGCAGGGTATGGGGTGGGGCACTCAGTGCGATGATTTGTTTCAGGGCAGGTATGGGCACAGGTTGGGGATGTTGTGCTGATGCTTGTGCAAGTGGGTATCCAGTGGCCAGGGAGAATGTAGCTGTGCAGGTGTACCAGTCTGAGGGGCATAACCTGATATGCACTGGTCTAAGGCACAGGGCCATTTGTGCACATACGTAGGGCTGTGGCAGCAGGTTAGCATTATGCTTTGGTGGATTGGGGCCAGATGTGACCCAGCTGCATAGGTCAGCACTTTTTCAGGGCTGGGAAGTGTGGCTGAGTTCTGTGTTCATGCGCAGTTCTAAGACTGCTGTAAACTGAGGTTCCCAGAGCTGAATGATGTGATTGGAAGCCCGTGTGTATGTGTGGGTCTAGGAGTGCCATAAACTCATGTGCAGAGCTCATGGGGAGGCTGGATGAGGCTGTGAGACACTATGGACACAGGGGCAGGGATAGCCTGGGTATGGAGATTAGTACCCACAGCCTTTATGTGCCAGCAACAGGCTGCAAGGAATGGGGGAGGGGGGAGGTAGTGCTCAGGAGGGGTGCAGGAAAGGTGGGTTAGACTGCATTTGGGGTAGGGTTGGAAAGCAGGTACATGCACTGGAGGCTGGCAGGGTGGGGGTGCCTGTAGCACAGAGAATGGGAGCGGGTGATGGGGATCAAGTGCATGAGGTGTGGGGTGAGTCACCGGTCACAGGGCTGTGCTGGTGAGGGTAGCACACCAAAGGAATGCAGTCTGGCTTACTTCCTAGTCCCCAGCTCCCATCCATGCACTCCCAGGGGCTCCACGCCTCCATGCGACTCCATCTTTCTGTCTCTCAGTTCCTTGACCTCTGCAACTAGGGCTGCCCTATGTGGAGCAAAAGGCTCTCCCAGGTCAGCCACACTCCTGAATCGCCACCTCAGTTGCCCTCCTGTCTCTTCTCTAACTTTTCTGTGGAGCCGGGCTAATCTTGAACTCCTCCTCTTCTTTCTTTATGGAAGAAATGGATATGTCCTCATATAGATTGTGGTGGTGAATGCATAACTATGTGATTATTCTGGGAACCATTGATAATTTACGGAGGATGGCTTGCATGGTGTGTGTATAAAGCCGTTTACAAAATAAACCGAAAGATACAAGTGTTGAAGAAAATGTGGAGAGAGAGAGAGATGTATCTATTCACTGTTGGTAGGGAAGTAGAATAGTGCAGTATCTCTGGAGGGCAGTGGAGTTGTTCCACAAGAAGTTAGGTGTAAGGTCATCAGATGATCCTATACTTGGATCCCTGTTATCAGGTATATACTTGGGAAAATTGAAAGCAGGGACACTAATGGACATTTGCACACTTGTGTTCTGGTGGCAATATTCATGATTTGCAATGGATGGAGGTGGCCTAAGGGTACATCTACTAATGAAGGGAAGGGTGAACTGTGGTGTATACATACAATGAAATATTGAGTGGCTACAAGAAAGAATGAAGTTGTGAGACATGCAACTAGGTGAATGAACCTTGAGGAAAGTATGTTGAGTGAAACAAGGCAGAAATGAAAGGAAAAATATTATAATGCCACTAATATGAACTATAATGTACAAACTCTGAGAATTGAATTCAAGAGCATAGCTTCTCAGGGGAAGGCTTATTGTAAAGTTTCCTAGATTGTGAGATCTTAAAGCAGTCATGTCAAATCTTGAGTTGTAATGGTTATTTCTAGATTCTGAAATATTGAGCTCTTTGTGTGTAATCTGGCTGTCCCCTGGAACTTTGGGTATCTGCATGACACCTGAGACTCAGAGCTAAAGTTCTGCAACTATGAAAGTCAGTATTACCCCATACAACAACTGTTAAAAAGGTTGAAAAAGAGATCAAATTTCAATTAGATATATGAATGAAGCTAATCTAATTAGGACTAAGGTAAATTAGATTAAAGGGTAAAGGATAATACTGATTGTGTTTTAAGACTTCAACTTCTGTGTGAGACCAAAGGAAAAGATGTTTATTTGATGCAAAATTTATATTTTCTTTCACATGCTATCTAATTTAACTTGTGTAGTCAGTTTATTCAAACACCATAATTACATGGAAACTTGAATAAGGAGTGAGATATGTTGATTTTTACAGGTTAATGTGATGCTCCCATACATCCCAGAGTAATTTGGGCAGAAATAATGCAGTATTTTGTTGGTTTGTATAGACTAGTGTGATGTCCCAATACATTCCAGAGTAGTCTGGGCAGAAAATATTTGCAGGGTCCCCTGAAGGAAATGGAGAAAAAAGGTGGAAATATTAAACTTCCCCACCTGGGGGATCCTTTATATTCTTACAAACATTGGGGACTACCTATTTAATAGGCTGTCATGGTCAGGTTCATGTATCAACTTGGCCAAGTGGTGATACCTGTTTGTCTGGTTGGGCAAGTGCTGTCCTGTCTGTTGCAATGAGGACATTTCATAGAATTAAATCATGATCATGTCAGCTATATATAAAGGGGAGTGTCTTCTGCAATGAGTAATGCTTAATCTGATCACTAGAAGCCTTTTAAGGAGGATTCAGAAGAGACAGGCCCTTCCTGTTTTGGCTGGTGAGCGTCTCCTGTGGAGTTCACCCAGACCCTCCATTGGAATCATCCACTTCACAGCCTGCCCTGCGGATTTTGAACTCTGCATTCCCATGGTCATGTGAGACACTTTTATAAATTTTATATTTGTGAGTGTTCCCTGTTGATTCTGTTTTTCTAGAGAACCCTAATTAATACATAGGCCAAGCCCTCAATCTTGGAACTTGCCCTTATGAAACTTATTCCTGCAAAGGAGAAGTTCAGCATACTTATAATTATGGCTAAGAGTCATGCCTAAAGAACCTCTTTTGTTGCTCAGATTTGGCCGATCTAAGTCACCTCTGTAGGTGAGCTTACTGCCCTCCCCACTATGTGGGACCTAACTCCCAGAAGTGTAAATCTCCCTGGCAACATGGGACACAGCTCCTAGAGATGGGTCAGGACTTAGCATCATGAATTGACCAAAAAGGGGGATAGAAATTAAACAAAATTAAGTTTTAATGGCTGAGAGATTTCAAACAGTTTAAAGGTCATTCTGATGGTTATTATGCATTATAAATATCCCTTTTTAGTTTTTAGTGTATTGGAATAGCTAGAAAGAAATGCCTAAAACTGTTGAAGTGTAATCTGTAAGCCTTGATTCTTGAAGATGATTATATAACTATATAGCTTTCACAGTGTGACCATGTGATTATGATAACCTTGCAACTGACACCCCCTTTATCCAGTGTATGGATAGATGAGTAAGAAAATAAAGACAAAAATATGTAAATAATAGGGGGCAATAAGGGGTTTGGGCAGTTTTGGATGTTCATTTTTATTTTCATTCTCATTTTTTTTTGGAGTAATGAAAATGTTCAAAAATTAATTATAGTGATGAATGCATAACTATATGATGATACTGTGAACCATTGATTGTGCACTTTGGAAGATTATATGATATAAAACTGCATTTTTTTAAAAAAGAGCTCTCTCTGGGGGTCCAAGATGGAGGCTTAGTGAGGTGTGGAATTTAGTTCATCCCCCAGAGTAGCTAGTAAATAGCCAGGAACAGTATGGAACAACTACTGGGGTCACATCAGTGACCAGACCCACAGCGTACACCCATCTGGACAAGTTGGACCAGCTGTGATCCCACCCAGAACCATGAGGCCCCCAAGCCACAGAGGCCAATGCCTCTCCGCAACAGGCTGGTTCTCATACAGGAAAAGGAAAGAGACTTTACTAACAGCAATTAATTGTGGGATTAATTAACAAATTCTGACTACTAAAATAGGCCCCCAGCTCAGCTAAACATTGAATAAAGGTTAAAGTTACTAGTTTATGCCCTGGTGCAGAGGGGGCAGGGTTGATGGAAAAAGAAAAATAAAACAGAGGTTTTTTTTGCATGGGACAGCACAGAATACTGGAAAGTGTCTGGGCCCTGAAGAAAAGGTGGGGGCACATGGACGTGGAGATACAGAGAGCAATGTACCAAAAATGTCTTGATTGGCAAACCTGAGGAATGGGGGTCCTGTTCTGAAAAGGGTGTTTTTTTTTTTTCTTTTCTTTGGCTGTGTTTCTATGGTTTGACTGCCCTATAGATACTACAGCAATGCTTCGCTGGCTCCAGTTGCCCCAGGCAAGTGTGGAATTAAGCTTGTCTGGAGGCTGTGCCTTCCCCAGGAGAGGGGTGGGGTCCAGCTCAGGTGGAACCCCTCCCTCAAGAATTCAGACCCCATGGTCTGGAAAACTGAAGCAAGCCTACAAACTCTCCTCTTTATCAACCATGCCCCTAGCAGGGAAAGTCGGCTGAAGTTATAGGTTCTGCATCACTATGCTGGTGGAATCCGCAGGCAGACAAGCACCACATACTGGACAGGATAGGAAAAACACAGAGTCTAGAGGCTTCATAGGAAAAGTCTTTCAACCTGCTGGGTCTTACCCTCAGAGAAAACTGAGGCAGGTGACTGAGGAGGCCAGACTGGTCTGGGAAAATCTGACTGGGGTCTATAATACTTAAGTAAACCCTCCTAAGGGGGGAAATAAAAGGCACCATACAGGCAGGGCAAGCAACAAGAAAACAAGAAACAAAAAATTCTAATCTGTTAAACAAAACCTATGATAGAGTTCTAGAATACACTCAACTGAATGTCAGAGAATAGATAGACAACAAAGTCATCCAGCAAGAAAATCCTAGGTAAAAAAGTGAAAACAATCTCCAGAGTAAACTAATTAAGGAAATTAAATGCCTAGATGCCAGCAAAAATAACGACTCATACTAGGAAAATTGAAGATATGGTCCAGTCAAAGGAACAATTCCAACAATTCAAATGAGATACAGGAGTTGAAACAATTAATTCAGGATGTTCAAACAGATATGGAAAATCTCATCAAGAATCAAATCAATGAATTTAGGGAGGATATAAAGAAGGCAAGGTATGAACAAAAAGAAGAAATTGAAACTCTGAAAAATCAAATCAGAACTTATGGGAATGACAGGCACAGTAGAAGAAATGAGAAAAACAATGGAAACCTACAAAGCTAGATTTCAAGAAGCAAAAGATAGGATTAGTGAACTGGGGGATGGGACATCTGAAATCCAGCAAGCAAAAGAAAACATAGGGAAAAGAATGGAAAAATATGAGCTGGGACTCAGGGAACTGAATGACAACATGAAGTAGATTAATATATGTGTTGTGGGTGTCCCAGAAGGAGAAGAAAAGGGAAAAGGAGGAGAAAAACTAATGGAAGAAATTATCACTGAAAATTTCCCAACTCGTATGAAAGACTTAAAATTACAGACCCAAGAAGTACAGAGTACCCCAAACAGAATAGCTCTAAATAAGCATATTCCAAGACACTTACTAATCAGAATGTCAGAAGTCAAAGAGAAAGAGAGAATTTTGCAAGCAGCAAGAGAAAAGCAATCTATCACATACAAGGGAAACCCTTTAAGACTGTGCATAGATTTCTCAGGAGAAACCATGGAGGCAAGAAGACAGTGGTATGATATATTTTAAGATACTAAAAGAGAAAAGCTGCCAACCAAGAATTCTATATCCAGAAAAATTGTCCTTCAAAAAATGAGGGGGAAATTAAAACATTCTCAGACAAAAAAATCACTGAAAGAATTTGTGACCAAGAGACCAGCTCTGCAAGAAATACTAAGGGGAGCACTAGAGACAAACAGGAAAAAACAAGAGAGAAAGGTGTGGAGAAGAGTGTAGAAATGAAGACTATCAGTAAAGGTAAAAAGAAGAAAAATTAGATATGACATATAAAATGCAAAAGGCAAAATGGTAGAAGAAAGTACTGCCTTTACAGGAATAATACAAAATGTTAATGGATTAAATTCCCCAATCAAAAGACATAGACTGGCAGAATGGATTAAAAAACAGGACCCATCTATATGCTGTTTACAGGAGACACATTTTAGACCCAAGGATAAACATAAGTTGGAAGTGAAAGGTTGGGAAAAGATATTTCATGCAAACAACAATCAGAAAAGAGCAGGAGTAGCTATACTAATATCCAACAAATTAGACTTCAAATGTAAAACAATTAAAAGAAACAAAGAAGGCCACTATGTATTAATAAAAGGAACAATGCAACAGGAAAATGTAACAATCATAAATATTTATGCACCAAGCCAGAGTGCTCCAAAATACATGAGGCAAATACTGAAAAGAGAAACAGATCCATCTACTGTAATAGTTGGAGACTTCAATTCCTTGTTTTCATCAATGGACAGAACATCTAGACAGAGGATCAATAAAGAAACAGAGAATTTGAATAATACAATAAACGAACTAAACTTAATAGACATTTATAGAACATTACACCCACAACAGTGGGATACACCTTTTTTTCAAGTGCCCATGGATCATTCTCAAAGATAGACCATATGCTGGGTCACAAAGCAAGTCTCAACAAATTTAAAAAGATTGAAATCATACAAAACACTTTCTCAGATCATAAAGAAATGAAGTTGGAAATCAATAATAGGCAGAGTGCCAGAAAATTCACAAATACGTGGAGGCTCAACAACACACTCTTAAACAACCAGTGGGTCAAGG
>PVIY010025436.1:0-36729 GCA_004026745.1 Myrmecophaga tridactyla
AGAGAAGGTAGCATTTAACAAATGAGTATGAGTGCTGACTCATTATATTGACATTTCTTTCAGTCTCCAGCGTCTTGGAGCAGCTAGAAGGAAAAACCTGAAATTGTGGAACTGTAACCCATACCAAACTCTGAAATCTGTTCTATAACTACTCATTACAATGTGTTTTGAAATTCATTGCTTTCTTGTATATTTGTTATATTTTACAATAAATGATGTAAAAAAGAGTGAAGATTTTTATAATAGACAAAGGAAATTTATAATTTATACATTTTTATAATTTGTATTTTTTATAATTAAAAATTATAGTTTTATAATTTATAGTTTATAATTTAAATTTTATAATTTATAAATGTATAATTTCCTTATAAATTCACTTTCATTTCATTTTACAGTTTAAACTTTTCCTGTTTTGTATGTAACTAAGTTGGATAGCAGTTGCGTAGTAGAAAAAAGTGGCACTTTGTATGATTTTTAATTAAATATTTCTTAATTTTGAAAAAAAAAAAAAAGAAATCGGCCGGCCCACGCTGTCTCCTATGGCTCTGGATGAGGCATCCTTCTTTGCCTCTTTTTAGCTTCTGGAATCCTGGGCATTCCGTGGCTTGTGGCTGCAGGGCTGCAGTCTCTGCCTCCATCCTCAGCTGGCCTTCTCCCCTGTGTGTCTCTTCTCCTCTTCTTAAAGAACACCTGTTATCAAGCATCAGGGCCCCCTAATTTGGTATGACCGCATCTTAACTTGATACCATCTGCAAAGTCCCTGTTTCCAAATACGGTCACATTCACAGGTAGTGGGGATGAGGGCGTCAACATATCTTTTGGGGGGACACAAGTCAACCCATGATATGAGGCTCAAGGGATACACTTGATATTTATTTAGTATCTCGAACCAAGCATCAAATTAGCTAACAGTAAAGGGCAGCGCTCGGGTTCTCTGATGTTTTTCTCCAGCTTTGAATGCTGCAAGCCCACCTGCTTTACCAAAGAAGGGACACCCCTGCCTCAGAGGCAAAAATCTGCTGAGCAAACCCCTGCATGCCACCAAGGAGGGCTCCTCTGTGGCTGTTTAGAAATTACCAGAAAATGAGCAGGCCCTGGGTGCTCGCAAGCCTCGCTCGCGGACACCTTGGCCCCCTGCGCAGCCCCCTGCAGCCCGCCACCCCCCACACACACTCTTTTGAACTGAACACATTGGAGATTCCTGCTGTGCAAATGACACTGCTCCAGTGCATCACTCTGGCCTGGCCAGCATTTTCCTGCTAACTAAGCTTTCATCTGAAGACCCTCAGGGGCCTGGAAGTTTCACACAAAATAATAATACTAACAGCAACAAACCCTGTAAAACCTACTAGGTGCCAGGTATTGTACTACATGGTTTTCATAAATTGACTCAATTTTTGTAAACAACCTTTTGACGTGCATTTTATTATCATCACCGTTTTATAATAAAGAAACAGAGAGGTTGAATAGCTTGATCAGGGCACACAGTTCAGGAGTCATAGAACCAGAGTTTGAACGCAGGCAGTCTGTCCCCAGAATCCATACCCTTAAGCACATTTGACGGGATTTGTCCGTATCTCCTACTCCCCTGCTGGTCAGATGAGGCTTATCTAGTCTTGTTCTAATAGTTCCTGCTCTTCAGAGACAATAAACCTCTACCTCATTTCTTTAAACAGAAAAGGAGTTTAATAAAGGGGCTCAAGGACTCCCCGTGAAGGTGAGAGAATCAGGTTTTGCAGTTTGGGCCACGGACCTCCCAGGACTCTCTGGAGTTCGGGCAATATCAGATTTGAGGGGAATTCCTCAGATGTTATTTAAAAAAAAAAAAAAAGGTATAAAATATCCCCAGGATATTTTGTCTTCCATGAAGGCAACCTATAACACTGTCTCCTCATTTTCTTCTCCCACAATTACAGTGCCTGCGGATTTGTATTTGAAACTAAAATAACACACACGCAGATTACACTGGGAGTGCAAACCTGCTACACTTACCAACAGGAACTAATTTTGTCTTAAACAACGATCACAGCGGTGGGTATCAGCGTCTACGACACCATAAGAGTCATATAAATAAACTCATTGACAGCTAACTTCACACAACTTATGCAAACAAAAGCAAATAAAAGTCAATGAAAATGTATATGCAATTCAGTATAAAAACTCAGGCTTGAGACTTCTGGAGTTATTTCTTTAACCAGCCTCAGGAATATGGATTTTTAAGGCTTCCTTTCTAATGTCCCTGGCACACATTCCCTTCTTTATAGAAACATCACAGAATTTAAGGTCTTGGTCAGGATGTCGAGACTGCTGCTCACAAATACCACCACTTTATAGGATGAATGTGCATTTCAGACGTGATGTTCACATTTGATTGGGCACGAAAGGAGAGGAGAACTGTAATTCAAGTGAGATATGACTGTTGGATCCTAGAAGGGAAAAATGAACCACACTGTGGGTACCAAATGCCAGGCAGTGTTCCTGGCTCTGGAGTCCAGCCAGGGGCGATGCCAGATGCTCCCTCGCAGGAAATGGAGCTTGTCCCCAGCATAGGAAGTTGGGATGACTCTCCCACAGGAAACGTTTTATTGTCCATTACAGTAAGCTTTGTGAGAAATAGAAGAATGAGGGTGGCGTTGACTGATGATCATCAAAGGAAGGAACCTGTTGAGAAATGATGGAGCCTTCTGCTGGGTTCTTTGCAATTTGGCTAAGGCCAGGAACAGGGGTAGAATAATAATAGCTAACTGATGTATGCATACCATATGCCAAGCCCTGAGCCACTGTGCTAAGAATTTACAGGAATTAATCCTCACAACAACACTATGAGCTCAGTGGTATTGTTACTGTTGTTGTTCTTTGTTATTATTATTATTGTCATCCCTACTCACCTGTAAGGAAATCAATGGACACATTTCCTTTGGATTCTGAGGTGCTAACTCATAGGGGCCCAAAGTCTTACATTTGATAATGACAGAGCTAGAATTTGAACTCTGATCTCTTTGACTCTAGAATCTGAGATTTACATTATGCATAACATGACCAACCCTAGCATTTATCTAGAACTGATGCTGCCTTAGGTGTATTATCTCTTCAGTGTTAAGAATCTTCATCATGCTTTGGCCTTGCTCAGCTAACATTTATTAAAGAGCTTGCTTATAGCTCCCCAGATTCTTACTGAGAGATCTGATCCAGGTTTATCTTCTGAAGATGCATCTATAAATTCCCATCCTTTGATGAGGATGCCCCACATGAAAGTTCTATGCATTACCTTTCCTTGGTGACGTAGGGACATATTGACACTAACTTTTGGGACAGAACTCAAATGAACAAAAATGAGGTTGGGAATTTTAATTATCTGGTTGGCTGTGAGGGAGCTAAGTTAGATTTACTAATAGGATCAACTCTTTATTGGTATTTATCTTTATTCTCTTGCTTGAGAACTATTTAGTAAGCCCAGAACCCCTGGGGATGAGCGCAGACATTCAGAGTGCTGAGCTAAGAGAACTTCACTGTGGCCAAGGCCAGGGGGCTCGCTCTCTCCACCTCCTGCAAGTCTGGGCAGGTCCTGTCTTCTGATTTCTTTCACTCATCATAGGCACATTTCTTTGGATTCCAAGAGTGCACTTCATCCCTGCCACACTGGCTGTTATGCTTCAGTTCAGGTGTAAAAATTAACACATCTAGAGGATGTTCACATTCAGACTCTGGAAACTGAAATGCAGTCCCACTTTGGCTAACTTTCTGCTGATTGTTAACGCAGTAACCAGGCACTATCACGACCACGTGGCCAGGCCATGAGACTCCTAAATTCTTTGCTAAAACTCCTTTTTACAAATGTGACCCCATCCGGAAGAAGGGAAAAAACATGCAATTCAACCTAGTTAATACGGTTTTTTAGAAGGACCAAAAAGTTGTGAAATTGTTATCCAGTAAAAAGAAATAGCTCAAGGATTTTATTTCTTCTGTCATGTTCTTCTCCGACTACCTGTCAACCTGACATTCCAGAGCTCACTTTAGCTTTGGCTCTTCAGTTCAAATTGCACATGCTGTGTTTTCTGCTAACCACAGGATAACATCCACAGACCATTTTTTAGAATGGCTTTAGTAGTGACATTTCTCCTATGTTGAAAGAGCCTTTCCATTTTCATTTAATTTCATGTTGCTTTTGGATGGGCTACAGCTAGAATTGGTAAAAGTCAAAATCTAAAGTAAGCCAAACCCTAACCATTCAGTATTATTTGGGCAATTGAATTCCTACATAAATTCTGAAAGGTAATACTAGATTTATAACATCTCTCAACACAGGGTCCGGAGTGCACAGTAAATGTAAGAACCTGGACTTGTTTAAGCCACAGAATTTCTCTTGAACCCTCCCACTTGCAAAATACCTCTTCTCCCATGCCCAGAATTAGGCTTTTTGTGTTTTTTATTTTCTTTCTTAAATTTTAGTTATGAGAGAAGTTATGGGTTTAAATGCATAAAATAATTTCCATATACTACCCCACCACCAAAACCCTGCATTGGTGTGGAACATTTGTTACAATTGTGAGAACACTTTTTTATAATTGTACTAATAAGGCCCATGGCTTAATCTAGGGTTCACTGTTCATATAGTATAGTTCCACGAATTTTTAAAATTTTTTATTCTGTTACCATATATACAATCTAACATTTATCCTTTTAACCATATCCAGCTATATATTTCAGTGTTATTAATTATGTTCTCAGTGCTATGCTACTATCACCACCATCCATTACCAAAACATTTCTATCATTCTAAATACGAACCCTGTCCATTTTAAGACTTAACTTCCCATTCGCTATCCCTACCTCATCCCTTCTAACCTATCTTCTAGATTCTGACTCTATGAGTTTGCTTATTCTAATAGTTTCATTTCAGTGAGATCATAGAATATATGTCCTTTTGTATCTGACTTATTTCACTCAACTCAACATGATTTCCTTAAGGTTCATTCATCTTATCACATATCAGGATTTTATTCCTTTTTATGGCTGAATAATATCCCATTGTGTGTATATATCACTTTTTTGTTTATCTCTTCATCAGTTGATGGACACTTGGGTTACTTCCATCTTTTGGCATTTTTGACTAACACCAATATAAGCATCAGTGTGCAAATATCTGTTTGAGTCCCTGCTTTCAATTCTTTCGGGGTTATACCTAGAATTGAGTTGCCAAGTCATATGAAAATTACATAATTAACTTTTTGAGGAACTTCTAAACTGTCTTCCACAACAGTTGCACCATTTTTTCATTGCCACCAGCAATGAATGAGTGTTCTTATTTCTCTGCAACCTCTCCAACACTTGTTACTTTCATTATGTCTTTGACTATTCCTTCTGCCTCTTTCTCTCTTCTTCTCCCTCTCAGACTCCTATAAAGCATATATAGGTATACTTGATGGCGTCCCAGAGGGATCTTAGGCTATTTTCACTTTTACTATTTCTTTTATCTTTCTGTTCCTCAGCCTGACTCATTTCAAATGTCCTATCTTCAAGTTCTCTGATTCTTTCTTCTGCCAGTTCCAATCTGCTGTTGAAACACTCCCAGGAATTTTTCACTTCAGTTATTGTGGTCTTCAACTACAATAGTTCAGTTTGTTTCCTTTTTAAAATATCTTTCTCTTTACTTAGACTCTCATATTGCTCATTCATTGTTTTCCTGATATCCTGTAGTTCTTTCTCTGTATTTTCCTTTATCTCCTTGAGCATTTCTAAGATCAATTTTTTAAAGGCTTTGTTTAAAAATCTCATTTCTTCACTGATGTTTTCTATATTTTTTTCTCTTCCTTTAGGTGAGTCATTTTCTAATTCACTGTTTGTCTTGTACTCTTTTGTTGCACTCTGTTACATTTTAATATTTTAAAATGTTAACTCTGGGATTTACTCCCCGGGATATCTGTTTCTTGGTTTTCTAACCAGCTGGTGATAAGACAGAGATTTTCTTGAGCCTTAGCTCTCCTTTCAGGAAACTCTGCCCAAGGTGAATGGACTGTGCAAGCTTTTCTCCATATTTCAGTGCCTTTGTGTTGTCCTGGGATTTGGCTTGCTCCTTGTTTTGGGATTCCCCTATTTACAGGAGTTTGGTTGTCCTCTGTTTGGCAGGGAGCAGACCTCTCTTTCCTGGATCTTTGAAGCCCACAGGCCTTCATCTAGACTGTCCACTTCTATAGTTTATTATTCACCCTTTTTTTGTCTCCAGCTGCTTTTGGCCTGGAGGGCAAATTCTGGAAGTAGGGAGACATAGAAAGGTCTTTTCCAAGTCAGACTTTCCCAACCAAAACAGAGTCAGGAACCCATGTAAGTGGTGCAGACTGGCTCCAAAGCACCCTGGAGAGGGGAGCAGAAAGGGCACCAAGAGTTTCTCCGATGGCTGCCCAAAGCTGAGTTTTCCTGGCCAATTCAATTGTTCAGCTAAATGTCCCTGGCAACCGTGCTGTGTCTTTAAACCTTCACTGCCTCTGCCCATGTCTGGGGAGGGTTGAAACAATGGCTGCTGTCTCTTTTGTCCAGGATGGGGTTGAATCAATGGCTGCTGCCACCTTTGTCATGGGCCACTTGAAACAATAGTTGCCCTCAAGGCTGGGCCCCCACCAATCTGAATTCACTAACCGAAAGACATGACCAGTGATTGGCCACTGCCACCTCTGTTCTTGAAGAAGAGGATTTTTAAGTCCCTTTCTGTCACAAGCAAGTGAGCCCGGGGCTGGACACCGTAACAGCCTGCTGTAGGAGTTGGCAACGGGCACCAGAAGCCACCATGTGGAGAATGTAATTTATTATTCTTTACTGTAATTTATCAGCCTTTTCCTCCTGCTTGTTCTCTGGATGCTGTAATATATTATTCTGGCTCCAGAGTTTCAAAATAGTTGTTTCATACAGTTCCTTCCTGTTTAACAGTTGTTTTTGGTAGGCAGACCTAATCTTGGAATTCCCTACTCCACCATCTTCCCCAGAAGTTTCCTTGTTTATTTTTTTTATTAGAGAAGTTGTGGTTTATAAAAACAAATAAACAAAAAAACAAAAGCAAGAGTTCTTGTATACCCACCCTCACCCATATAGTTTACTTATAAGAAGTAAAAAGTGGAGTTATATACCAAAAAATACAATACAATAGTATTGACATGGTTACCTTTAAAACAGGCCTTTATTTCTTTATGCTGCTTCGATTCACTGTCTAGTGTGCTCTCCTTTTATTCTGAAGGACTTCCATTGGCATTGCTCATAGGGCAAGTCTGGTGGTGGTGAATACCCTCAGCTTTTGTTTATTTGTGAATATCTTAATATCCCCCTCATTTTTCTTTTCACACTACAGTAGTTCATTTTATTTGTGGAAGGGCAACTCTTACAAGCATTAAACCAAGCATTTGCTTTGATTCTGTGGGCCCAAATTCACATATTTAGGAAGAGAGAAGCAAACTGTGATCGATGGGCATGGATGGTAACTAATGGCTCAAGGTTAATCACATTGCAGTTTTTAAATTTCTACAGCATAGAACTCAAATATCACAGACCTTTTAGGTCCTTTGGGATGTCCCAGAGGTTATCTGCACTCTTCTTGAGTTGAGCAACTTCATCATCCTTCAGTTTCTGATTGATAACACTGATTAATCCCTGAGCATTCAGGATACATGAAGGGCTTAAGAAGATTTTGTTCTCAATACCATACATCCCCTTCACCATTGTTGACACTGGGTGAATTCTGGATAGATTTTTGAACATGAATTCGATCAGATCAGCCACATTTAATCCGATAGCTTAATGGCTTCATAGGCACTTTCAACAACCATCTTACTCACTTCCTTTCAATCTTCACTGCCATTATCTGTTCCCATTTCTGGATTCAATTCCTGGAGAGAAACTCCTGCCACATTCACTCCACTCCACACAGCCACACTTGAGTCTCCATGTTTTCCAAAACTCCATCCATGGCAGCTCCTGGGATGAATGCCAAGTTTTTCAGCTGTAAAGTAATGAAATGTAGCAGACTCCAGATTGCACCAACTTCCAGCCACATGGTGCTTGGGTAATCCACTTAGTTTCCAGGTAACATATGTTAGAATATCCACTGGGTTGGAAACCACAATTATGATGCAATTGGGACCGTACTTGATGATCTGAAGAATAATGAATTTGAAGACATTAACATACTCTCAACCAGGTTGAGGTGACTCTCCCACTCTTGCTGATGGACTCTTGCAGTTACCACCACAGTCTTAAACTCAGCAGTCACAGAGTAATCTTTGTTTGCCATAATTTTAGGTGTCTGAAGAAACAGGCTTCCTAGCTGCAGATCCATCATTTCTCTTTCGAATTTATCTTCTAAAACATCCACAAAGGCAAGTTCATTAGCTAGAGACTTTCCAAGAATGCTGATGGTACATGCCACACCAACTTGTCCAACACCCACTGCAGTGATCTTATTGCTTGGGACTGTTGCCTCTTCTTCTACAACTGGTGCGATCAGTTTTTCCTAAAGAGTGGCCACTGGGGACTAAATGTACAAATTTAAAACTGTTTTTGCATGAGGAAGAACAAAGGAATGTCAATACTGCAGGGTGTTGAAAATAGATGGTCATTCATATTTTAAAACTTTAACTTATGTGTGAGACTAAAGCAAAAAATATTTACTTGGTACAAAATTTCTATTTTGACTAGTACATTTCCTAATATAACTTATGTAGACAGCTTAATTGACACCATAAGTACATGGAACCTTGAGTAGTGCATATTTTGTAGGTTTGTCCAGAATGATGCCCCAATAAATCCCAGAGTGATTTGAACAGTGAATAAAAAAGTATTTGCAAAGTTGCCTTGGGGGAATGGTGAGAAAGGGGGAAAATTCAACTTCTCCAAGTGAAGAATTCTTGATATTCTCACAAGCAATGGGGACAACCAAAGCAATAGGCTGAGCCCCCAATCTTGGGGTTTGTTTATATGAAACTTAACTCCTCAAAGGATATAACTCCTCAAAGGATAGGCTAAGGCTACTTAAAATTAGGCCTAAGAGTCACCCCCAAGAGAACCTCTTCTGTTGCTCAGATGTGGCCTCTCTCTTTCAGCCAACATGACAAGCAAATTCACTGCCCTCCCCCTCTCTGCGTGGGACATGACTCCCAGGGGTGTGGACCTTCCTGGCAATGTAGGACAGAAATCCTAGAATGAGCTGAGACCCAGCACCAAGGGATTGAGAAAACCTTCTCAACCGAAAGGGGGAAGAGAGAAATGAGACAAAATG
The DNA here is from genome assembly GCA_004026745.1 of Myrmecophaga tridactyla. Taxonomy (NCBI): domain Eukaryota; kingdom Metazoa; phylum Chordata; class Mammalia; order Pilosa; family Myrmecophagidae; genus Myrmecophaga; species Myrmecophaga tridactyla. The sequence goes on from PVIY010025436.1 coordinate 9,260, forward strand.
GAGCGTCAGTGACTGAGAGATTCCAAACAGAGTCGAGAGGTTATCCTGGAGGTTATTCTTACACATTAAATAGACATCACCTTTTTAGTTAAGGTATAACGGAGAGGCTGGAGTGAATTGCCTGAAAATGTAGAGCTGTGTTCCAGTAGCCATGTTTCTTGAAGATGATTGCATAATGATACAGCTTTCACAGTGTGACTGTGTGATTGTGAAAACCTTGTGTCTGATGCTCCTTTTATCTACCTTATTGACAGATGATTTTAATATGGATTAAAAATAAATAAATAATAGGGGGAACAAATGTTAAAATAAATTTAGTAGATTGAAATGCTAGTGATCAATGAAAGGGAGGGGTAAGGGGTATGGTATGTATGAATTTTTTTGTTTTCTTTTTATTTCTTTTTCTGAATTGATGCAAATGTTCTAAAAATGATCATGATGAATATACAACTATGTGATGATATTGTGAGTTACTAATTATATATGTAAAATGGAATGATCATACGGTTAGAATGTTTGTGTTTGTATGTTGGTATGTTTAATAAATAAAATAAATGTTAAAAAAAAGAGTGGCCACTGTGCACAGGAGGAAGACAAGGCTCTTAGGATGGTTATACAAGTCCAGTGGTAAAGACAAAGTCAGCTACATCTCCCCCTCATTTTTTAAGACTACATATAAAATTCTTGGTTGAATTCTTAAAGCAGTTTAAATATTTCATCCCACTGCCTTCTTGCCTCCATGGTTTCTGATGGGAAATCAATTCCTAATTTTATTTGGACTCCCTCATACACAACACATTACTTTTCTCTAGCAGCTTTCAGAACTTTTTCCTTGTCCTTGGCATTTGACAGTTTGATTAGTATGTGTCTAGGTGTGGTTCTCTCTGAGTTTATCTTGTTTGGCCTTTTTGAATGTGCAGGTGCATGTCTTTCTTTAAATTTTGTAAGTTTCCTCCCATTATTTCTTTGAATATTCCTTCTGCCTCTTTCTCTCTTCCTCATCCTTCTGGGTCTACCACAATCTGTATATTGGAGTGCTTGATAGGGTCCCATGGGTCTCCTTGGCTCTGTTCACTTTTTTCATTCTTCTTTTTTTTTTCTGCTCCTCTGCCTGAATCACTTCAATTTGTCTCATTTTCTAGTTCATTGGTTCTTTCTTCTGCCAATTCCAATCGGCTGTTGAAATCCTGTATTAATGTTTCCTTTCAGTTTCTGTGGTCTTCAACTCCAGTAATTGTGCTTATTTTTGTTCCAGTGGAATGGCCCACACACCCTGACCTACCTTTGGGTCTGGAGATACCCAGCTCTACCAGCCTCACCTGGAAGTGGGGAATATCCAGGCACAGGGTTGGATGGAGTTCACCTTCTAATATATTCCTGAAGCGCTAATGAGTTCAGAATTCCCTAAGTTCTTACATGTTCAATTGCTTTCCTTTGGTCTTGATATTTGAAAGTCAGCTTGGCTGGATATAAAATTCTCATTTTACATTTCTTTCATTAAGCTTTTTTTTTCCTTTCTTTTTAACTGTGTTCTGGTTTTGCTTGGCCTTCTATGTTGGTTTTGAAAAGTCTGATGATGATTTAATTCTTTTTCCTGTGTAAGTTATTTGATTTTTTTTCCCCTGTATGTCTTCAGGGTTTTATCTCTGTCTATGCAATAGGTAGTTTTATTAGGATATCTTGGAATTGATCATTCTGGGTGAATTTTCTCAGGTACCCACTGAACCCTTTTAATGTATAAATTGGAAAGTTTCTTGTATTTTTAAATGTTAGTGCAATTCCATTTTTTTGTTTTATTTCTTCAAGAACTCTGTTGAGAAGGTTATTTCTTGTTTACCTATTTTTTATTTTCACCATTTTCTCTCTGATCTTTTATACTTCTTTCTTTATGTCACTTTCATTATTTGGGGTTTTATCTTGCCTTTCTCCAATGTTCCTTCTTTAATTTTCATTCATTCATTTTCCCTTGGGCACTTTGTAATTTATTATTTCTTCATTTTAAATTTTTATTGACATATATTATATATTCACACACCATGTAATCATCCACAGCATACAATCGATGATTCACAATATCATCATATAGCTGTACATTTATCATCACAATTGACTTTTATTTTTGTTTTTTTGTGTGAAAAATAACATTTTTACAAAAAAGCAATAATTTCAAAGCACATCACAATTAGTTGTAGAACAGGTCTCAGAGTTTGATATGGTTTACAATTCCACAATTTTAAGTTTTTATTTCTAGCTGCTCTAAGGTACTGAAAACTTAAAGAAATATCAGTATAATGATTCAACAATCATACTTGTTTGTTAAACCCTGCCTTTTCTGTATAACTCCACCATCACCTTTGATCTTTCTCCCATTCCTTAGGGGTATTTGGCCTATGTCCATTCTAACTGTTGCATGTAGGAAGGGGCTGTTAATTATATGGGATGGGGGATGGAACTAGTTCATATTCTGGTGAGGCTGGCTCCTCTGCATTTCAGGACTTATCTGGTCCAGGGACTCACCTGGAGGTTGTACATTTTGGAAAGCTACTGTAGTACATGGAAACTTTGTGGAATCTTAAATATCACCATAGGTGTTCTTTGGGATTGGCAAGAAAGTTTTTGATTGGGTTTTGGCAAGTTATGATAGGTAGCAATGTCTAACTGGAGCATACATAAGAGTGACATCCAGAGTAGTCTCTTACTCTATTTGAACTCTCTCAGCTACTGATATCTTATTTATTATACTTCTTTCCCCCATTCTGGTCAGGATGGCATTCTTGATCCCATGGATCCAGGACCAGACTCATCTCTGGGAGTCATCTCCCAGGTTGCCAGGGAGACTTTCACCCCCTGGATGTCATGTCCCACAATGCAGGGAGGGCAATGATTTCACTTGCAGAGTTGAGCTTAGAGAGAGAGAGAGGTCACATTTGAGTAACAAAAGAGGTCCTACAGAAGTAACTCTTAGGCATACTTATAGATAGGCTAAGCTTCTCCGCTATATACATGTACTTCAAAACAGCAGGCTTCAAGATCAAGGGCTTGGCCTATTGATTTGGTTGTCCTTAATGTTTGACACAGTATCAGGGGTTTCCCCAGTGGTAAACTTCAATAGTTCCATATTTTTTCTCCCTTCCTTCAAGGGACTTTACCAATACTTTTTGATTATCTGCTTGATATGCTCTGGGATTTATATAGCTATTACATAAACGTATACAGGATTAAAGGCCCTCATTCTTATTCTGGGCTCCCTCTGTTTGGATTGTTTAAATGATCTATCCAGACAGATTGAATTAGACTATGTGCTACAGAAAATTTAGGTTGTGAACAAAATAAACCTCTCTTCCTTTGGTCTCCGAGAGTAGATGAGGTTCTAAAATACAGACAATGTCTTCCTTACCCTTGTATTTTGAATTACCTTAATCCTGGCCTGATCAGCTTCATTCTTATCTCTAAATACCAGGTTATACATATATAAAACAGCCTCTCAAAATCCAGAAATAACAATTACAGACTAAAGGTGACTGCTATACGAGCTCATAATCTGGGTCCCTGTTTTCTTATAAATATTTTCTAAATAAGACCATACAATATTTGCTCTTTTGTTTCTGGCTTATTTTGCCTCACCAAATGTCCCACAGATTCATTCACAATGTTGCGTGCCTCATAACTTCGTTCCTTCCTGTAGCAGCACAATTATTCGATCATCTGTATACACCATTGTTCACCAATCTACTTCTCAGTCAGCGCATCCTTCAGCACCTCCATTCATCAGGTATCGTGTATAATGTCCAAAGTCAATAGTCCATCCACACTGTCAATTTTAGATATTTTCATTGTTCCCAAGACAAAGATAGCAATAAACACGCTAAATAGAAGGTCCAAACCTTCCCTTAACTTTTATCCCTCACCCCGTTATTTACCCCTGGTGTTGCTGTTGATGATTTCCTGTTAATCATAGTCCACAGCACGCAATAGCAGTTTCCCCCCATACCCCGAACTTGTGCACTCTTTATGTAAGATTCATACCTTTGCACTAGTTCACGTAAGAACTTATATGCATTTGTAGTGTTAATCGGTGGGACACGTGTGGGTACGACCCCTTTCAGTCATGGTCACCTTCAGCATGGTGATAACACTTACAGACCCACTAGTGAACTTCACTTCTATCCATTCCCTCACATTTAAGTTCAACCTCATTAGCTAACCATTCACCCACCTCTAACCTCCGTGTATCTCTAGGTCCCCTGTAGTCTGTATTATAAGTCTCTGATTTTACCTTTACCATGGTCATAAAAGTGGAATCATACAGTATCTATTCTTTCATGTCTGGTTAATGTCACTCAGCATTATGTCCTCAAGGCTCATCTTCTTGTCATGTGCTTTAGGATGTCATTTTGCCTTCCTGCTGCACAATATTCCATCTAATGTATATACCACATTTTGTTAATGCACTCGCCTGTTGATGGGCACTTGGATTGTTTCCATCTTTTGGTGATTGTGAATGATGCTGCGATCAGCACCATTTGATGTTGTACAAATGTCTGTCACTGCTTTCAGTTCTTCTGGGTATATACCAAGTAGTGCTATTGCTGGGTTATAGGGCAACTCCATATTTAGTTTCCAAATTGTCTTCCATAGCAGCTATGCCTCTTACATTCCCACCAGCAGTGCATAAGTGTCCCCATTTCCCCACATCCTCTCCAACATTTGTAGTTTCCTGTTTGTTTAATAGCAGATAAAGGTGTGAGTGGTATCTCATTGTAGTCTTAATCTGCATTTACCTTATAGCTAATGAAAATGAGCATCTCTTCATAGGCTTTTTACCCATCTGTATTTGCTCTTCAGAAAAAATGCCTATTCATATCTTTAGCCCATTTTATAATTGGGTTGCTTGTCCTTTTGCTGTTGAGTTGTATGATTTCTTTATGTATACAAGCAATCAAAACTTTATCCCATGTGTGATTTCCAAATAATTTCTCCCATTGATTTGGCTGCCTCTTCATCTTTTTGATTAAGTCTTTTGAGGCATAAAAGTGTTTGATTTTGAGGAGTTCCCAGTTATTTATTTTTACTTTTGTTGCTTGTGCTTTTGGTGTTAATTCTAGGTAGCTATCTCCTATTACTAGGTCTTGACGATGTTTCCCTGCATTTTATTCTAGAAGCTTTATGGTGCTAGGTCTTATATTTAGGTGTTTGACTCACTTTGAGTTATTTTTTGTATAGGGTGTAAGGTAAAGGTCCTCTTTCATTCTTTTGGCCATTGATATCTAGTTCTCCCATGCCCATGTATTAAAAATTATTTTGTTCCAGGTCAGTGGATTTCGGGGCCTTGTTGAAGATCAGCTGACCATAAATTTGATGGTCTATACTTCCTGATTCAGTTTCATTGGTCAATACTTCTACCTTTCTGCCAGCACCATGCTGTTTTTCCACCTGTTTAGATCTTCTTAGATTTATTTTGGCAATGTTATGTAGTTTTCTGTGTACAAGTCCTTTACATCCCTAGTTAAGTCCATTCCCAGATACTTACTTCTTTTAGTTGCTATTTTGAATGGAATTTTTTCCCTAATTGACTCCTCAGTTAGGTCATTGCTTGTGTGTAGAAACGTTACTGATTTTTCCACATTAATTTTATATCCCGCCACTTTGCTGAATTTGTTTATTAGTTCAAGTAACTTTGCTATAGACTTCTCAGGATTTTCCAAGTATAGTATCATGTTGCCTGCAAATAATGAAAGTTTTACTTCTTCCTTTGTAATTTCGTCTTGATTTCTGATATAATTTTGTGTGTTTCTTCATATACTTACTGAGTTCAATCAACTCTTTGTAAATTTCTCCCTGTTTTTGTTCATTTCTGGTTTTCGTTTTTGAATCTCTGATTCAAGGTGGTTTTTCATGTCCTCAAATGCTTGTTTGAGTTTATTTATCTCTGTTTGGAGTGAAGACTGTGTTTTCATGCTTCATAGTTGTTTTTCAAGGTGTGTGTTTTGGGGGAGGTAGTAATTTTCCTTCATATGAATTTTGTTTCCCAATTTTTATTACTAGTTTTCTATGGACTTCTCTTTTGTTCATTATATGTTAATGGAGTATTTTACAAGATTGTTAGTTTAATACTGTCTTTTTATGTCAGCCTAGTAAAATGCAGGACATTTTAGCAAGATTTTGTATGCTTGCTTGCCTGTTTTGGTGGCGGGGAGGGGTTGTGTGTTGTCTAATTTTGCATCACAGGAACCTAAATTGTCCCCTTTTCCATATTTTCCCTTCACAACCTCATCGCCAAAAGGCTCTGCTTCCTTCCTCTCTCCCATAGAATTCACGGGTTTGGAAAACTGCTCTTTTTATCATGCCTGTCCTTTTAAATTGTCCATGCCTCCTTAAACCAAGTCTGTCTCTCTTTAAAGTAGGAGCCTGGCTGTTCATATGACATTCAGTCCTTTAATTCACATGTTCCTTTAAGTCACTTTCACATAGTCAGTGCTTCAGTCTGCCTCATTACTTTTTTATTGTTATTTTTGGTGGGTTTAAGGTGGATTTATTTTTGTTGTTGTTGTTCCAGCTCTCCCTTTGCTAGTGGCACTCTTCTGTCTTCTGTCCTCCCTGTGCCTACCACAAAGCCCATGGGGGGCAGGAATGGGATGGAAGCACGAAGGATTGGGACACTAGGATTTGGTATTCTTCTTCTTTTAACTTATCATAAAAGTTATTTAGCAGTGCTCTCTGGCTTTAAGTGATGCTGAGAGTGTGGTTTTAAGTAGAACGTTTGTAGTTGTGATGGTATTTTATATTTTGAGGGTAGGAGACTGGGCGTTGGTAACTACCAGGCCCCCCTTGACTCCGGCTATCCAGAAGTCTGTGATTCTATTTGAAACTTTTTTCATTTCATTTCATTTCATTTGTTCTCTTGTTCGTTGCCAGTATAGAGAAATATAATTGATGAGTGAATGGTGGATTTGAATCCCGTGACCCTGCTAAATTCACTTGGTAGTTTTAATCATGTATTTGTATTTGTAGATGTTGCTGTCTGTAAATAAAGATGGCTTTGCTTCTTCCTTTCCAATTTGCAGTCTTTAATTTCTTGAACTTGCCTTAGTGCACTGTGAGGGTCTCCAGTGAATACTGAAGAGGAGTGACGATAGAGAACTTTATTTCCTTTTTTCTCCTCTTTAGGGGAGAGGGTATACAGTCTTTTACCATTAAATATATTTGCTGTAGGTTTTTTATATAACCACTTTACCAGGTTAAGGAAATTCCATCCTATTCTGGTTTGCTGAGTTTTTATTATGAATTGATAGTAAATTTTTTCAAATGTTTATTCTACAACTATTGAAATGAAAATATGGTATTATCCTTTATTCTGTTAATATTATATGGGGAATGACCCAGATTTTTGCATAATATTCAAAATATTCAATTACATTCCTGAGAATGTACCTCATCATAGTGTATTATAATTTTATGTATTCTAGAATCAGTTGCTAATATTGTGTAAGCACTGCTTTAGTTGCATCCTTCACATTTTCATATGATGCTTTCATTTTCTTTTTTTATATTTTTAATTTCCCTTGCTATTTCTTCTATGACTTAATGCTTATTCAGAGATGTATCATTTAATTTCCAAAAATTGGGGGACCTTGCAAATGTCATGTTTTTTAATGATTTCTCATTTAATTTCGTTGTGTTCAGAGAACATGACTTTAAGCTTTTGAAATGTACTGAGGCTTATTTTATGGCCCAGTATATAGACTATATTGGAGGATTTTTCAAGAAAATATATTGTGTGGTTGTTGGGTTGTTATACGTAGTTATATAACATTCATTTATGTTATGATATTGAGAGCATCATTCATATCTACTACAGCATTACCAAAGTTTTTCCTAAGTCTACCAATATCAGCAAAGACATGTTAAAATCTCCAATTATGATTGTGGCTTTGTCTATTTTTGCCTTTAGTTTTGTCACTTTTTAATTCAGGCATTTTGAAACTCTGTCAGGCAAATCTACATTTTTAACTTTTATTTCCTTCTGACTTTTTTTTTTTTGCCATTTTTATCATAGTAATGTGTCCTTTTTTTTAATACTACTCCTTATCTTGAAAACTATTTTTCTGATATAATTTTAGCTTCTCCAGCTTTATTATGCTGTTAGCATGGTATGCCTTTTTACATCTTTTTACTTTTTTTAAAAAAACCTCGGTTAAGATATAATTCCCATATAGTTCAATCCACCCATTTAATGTATACAATAAATGGTTTTAAGTTAATTTACAGATACGTGCAATGATCATCACAATAAACTTTAGAATGTTTTAATCACCTCATGAAGAGACTCCATTCTCTTTAGCTACAACCGTCAAATCCCACTCCCCAGCCCTAAGCAACCTCGAATCGACTTTCTGTCACTGCAGATTTCCCTATTCTGGACTTACATATGAATGGGGTCATATTAGGTTGAGTTTTGTGACTGGTTTCTTTGTCTTAGTATATTGTTTTCTAGATTCAACAAGGTTACAGCATTTATTAGTAGCTCATTCCTTTTCATGGCCCAAACACTATTCCATTGAATGGATCCGCCACACTTAGTTTCTCCATTGGCCCATTGATGGACTTCGGTGGTACTTTTCATCTTTCGGCTGTTATGAGTAAGGCTGCTGTAAACATTCATGTACAAGTTTTTGCATGCACAAGTGTTTCCACATGGAAGTCAACTGCTATCCTTATGGGGGTTCTCTTGTTTTAATTTGCTTGACTGTTTAGGCAAATACTAGGCAATGAGTTGGCTTAAATAATGGGATTTTATTGGCTCACAGTTCGAGGATAGAATTCCAAACTTGAGTGTCAGTAAGGCACTGCTTTCTTCCCAATACTGGTATTCTGGGACTAGCTACCAGTGATCCTTGGTCCTTGGCTCCTCTGCCATATGACAATGCATATGGCAACCTCTCCCGGCCGCTCCCTTCTCCTCTGAGTTCTAATGATGTTCAGTTTCTGGCTGTTCCTTCTGTGGCTTTCTCTCTATCTCTCTGAATTTCATTCTGCTTGTAAAGGACCACAACAGAAGGATTAAGACCTATCCTGATTGAGTTGGGCCTCACCTTAGCTGAAGAAACCTCATCAAGAGGTCCTATTTACAATGGGTTCACACCCACAGGAAAGGATTAGTGTAAGAGAATTTTCTGGGGCTCCAACCACCACACTTTGTAAGGGATGAATCATTTTTCTGTTGCTGCTTCAAAATTTCCTCCTTGTCTTTGACTTCCAGCATTTTTACTATGATGTATCTGTTTGTGGCTCTCTTTGTGTTTACACATCTTGGAGTTCATTGACCTTCCTGAATGTATGGATTATTGTTTTTCAATATATTTGGTGAGTTTTTTACTATTATTCCTTCAAACACTTTTTCTTCTCCTTTTGCTCTCGCTTAAATCTCTGGTACTCCTTTGCCATGTTTGTTGGTGTGCTTGCTGGTGTCCCACATTTCTCTGAGGATTTGTTCATTTTACTTCATTCTTATTTTTCTCTGTTCTTCAACTTGCATAATCTCTATTGATCTATCTTCATATTCACTAATTCTTTCTTATATTTCAAGTCTACTGTTGAGCTCCTCAGGTGGATTTCTAATTCCAGTTATTATACTTTTCAACTCCAGAATTTCCATTTTGGTTTTCATAATTTCTATCTCTTTTTTTGATATTCTCAGTTTGATGTAACATTGTCATGACATCTTCCTTTACTTCTTTAATCATGCTTTACTTTAGTTCTGTGCTCATATTTTGAAGTCATCAGCTATTAAATCTGATATCTATTAGGTCACTTCCACAAGCCAGTTGTATTGCCTCCTTTTTTCTCCAGTGTGTGGGGCATACTTCCCTGTTTCTTTGCATGCTGTGTAATTTTTTTTTACTAGAAAAAGCACATTTTAGATAATAACATTTGGATATATGATCTCTGGTTACTGATCTAATAACTGTTACTGTTATTTTTTGTGACTGGCTGGATTATTTTAGTGAAGTCTATTCCACACCCCATCTCCATATACACACACAGCATTTGGCATTGCCGTCTAGGGGAGTGCAGCTTTGGGTATGCCCAGTCACCTGGGATAGCGGTGGTATTGGTGGGTCTCTCTTTCTATCTTTTCCTGACCATCCCCAGCTATCAAGCTCTAATAATTGCCAATCAAGAGTGCTATTGTTTTCAACAATGCTCTAGGGTATAAATTATTCTACAAACTAATGTGTCTCTTTGGAGGAATTGTGTCTCTTTGGAAGGAATGGTTTCTGAAGTCAGTGTTTGAAATTTGTTCTGACCCCAGAAAGACTCCTCTCAGCTGCCTAAATTCCAGGTGCTTTCCTGCAAACTAGATTGCCTACAGTTTAAGGTGTATTAAATCCATGGATTTAAGGTTCATTAAACTCATGAATCTCCTCCCAATTGCTTTTCACCACTACCCCATTTTCAGAGTGTCCTTAAGTCTGAAATTTGAAATTTTCCATGCTCTGTTACAAATGAAGTCTGTTCCTTTAGGAAGAAAGAGATTAAGAACCCTCTGTTTTAAGGCTTGCTTCTCACACATCCCACCTCTCCAGGCAAAATCTCTGAGGCAGTTCTCTGGAAATGGAGGTGGGGGCAATGGTAACTCTCAGGGTGGCATGTCACTCTAGTTGCTGAGCCCTTGGTGAAGTGGGGAGGGTAGCACCCCAAGGTCCTCTCAACATGCCTGTCCTGCATGTTGGGCTGGGGGAAGAGCAATCACATCCCCATTATCTCAGTGCACCCCACCCAAGATGAGCCCACATTCTGTGAGTGGGGTCTGGACAAATTAAGGGAGCCTCTGCTGCATCAGCTAGGATTTAGCCCCAGTCAGCAACAACTAGCTGGGGGTAGGATGGAAAATACTGACATCTTGAGCTTCCTGGGAAGAAAGGCCTCCAACTGGGAGATGGAGGAAGAGTCCCATGTTCTTGGCTGCAGCAGTCTAGAGTGGACACCCTGCTGGGCTTGGATGGGGGAGGAAGGGAGCAGTTTTGGTTCAAATACCAAACTCTCAAGTTTCTTACTGAATTATCATAGATTATATTCAACAGATGTTTCTTCATTTGTTGCTTGCCCTTAAGATCATTTCTAAGGGTTTTAAATGGTTGTTTTAAAATAAATTTTCACTAGTTTCAGTAGGGAGTACATCAGCAGAGTCCCTCAAACTTTCATGCCAAATGCTGATACCTTCAGTCTTTTACTTTTATCTTGTGCAGATCTCTGTCTTTAAATTATATGTCTTATATATAGTAGTTAGTTGGTTATTGCTTTTTCTATCTGGTCATACAATCTTTCCTTTTTATTGAGGGTTTAGTACATTTTCATTTAATGCAATTTTGAATATGGTTGGATTTATGTCTGTCTCCAAGCTATTTTGTTTTTCATTTCTTTCTTCCATTTTCCTATTCTTCCATTCTCTTCTTTCAGCCTTCTTTTGTGTTAATCAATATAGTTTTTACTGTTTGAGCCTCCCATTGTTTTTAATTTGAGTGAAACAATTTGATAAGTTTTGACATACCATTTTAATTTTTGGTAGACATTTTTACCTTACCACAATCTCCTTAGAATTATTATGTAATTACTTTAGTTTAAAGAGTACAGTCTAGCAATAATATAGTTCCATTTACCCACCTATCTTAGCACTATTTTTATCATATATGTTACATTCATATGATTGTATACATTGTTATAATTTTAGCTTTAAACAGTTATTGTATTTTACAGAAATAATCTTTGCATGTTTCCCCACATATTTACAATTTTCAGTGCTCTACTCTTCATTCCTTCCTATAGCTTTGAGGTGCTATTTGGCATCATTTCCCTTAAGCCTGTAGAACTTTGTTAAGAATTTCTTGTGGCACAGGTATGATTTGATGAATTATTTCAGTTGTGTTTATTTGAAAATGTTTTTGACTTCACCTTCATTTTTTTTACATTGAACTTTCTATCCGTTTATTAATTTTTCCAAACTTCCATATTGAAATACTTCTAATAATAGATCTTAAAATTGATATTTTTTACAAGTTGGCATAATATGCAGAATTTGAAGAATTTAGATATTTTTATTTTTGCATTCCATGATGCAATATCCAAATGCTGACTTGATATATTTGCATTTAACTTTTTCTCTCACATTTACAACTCAAAAGATTGGTGAATTCAGAGGAACTGCTGTAACCACTATATGGAAGATACTATGTTAGTATTTCAAAAATTTATTTCAACCTATTTCTTCTTTTCTACTTTACAACATCTTTATTATGATGTTGGTTGATAAAGAGTCCCACAGTAAAATGGTGTGTCGAAGGGCAATCCAACTTGTGGCCGATTGGGGCTGTTATGTGGCAGCTCCCAAACGTAGAACTTTGCAGTGAAGGACTGCTCGGGAGCCAGGCTGGGGCCAGGAGCCTAGAAAAGGAGCACAGCAACACAGATGGTACCATGTTGCCGGTCTGGGCTCTACCTCCCCCTCCTCAGCCTCTTTTTTGGGGGGGACGGGGGATGCATCGTCTGGGAATCAAACCCAGGTCTCCTGCATGGAAGGCGAACATTCTACCACTGAACCACCCGTGCACCCAAAAGGAAGGTTTTTTGTTTGTTTGTTTTTGTTTTTGGCATGAGCATGGATCTCCCATATGTCAGACGAGAATTCTACCACCGAACTACTCTTGCAGCGGGCTCCACCCTCATTTTTGAAGGACAGTTTTACTAGATACAAAATTCCTGATTGACACTTTTATCTTTTAGTATTTCAAATTTGTCATTCCAATGTCTCCTGGCTCCAAGTGTTTCAATGAGAAGTCAGTCATTAATACTTGTGTAATTTTTCTCTGATGGCTTTCAAAGTTTTCTCTTAATCTTGGCTTTCAATAGATTGACTATGATGTGCCTAGGTGTCATTTTCTTTTCACTATTCTTCTTAGGTTTTGTTGAGCTTCCTGGATCTGTAATTCAATGTTTCTCACAAATTGAGAAAATTTTCAGACATTATTTCTTGAAGTAAATTTTTTCCTTCTTTTCTATATCTACTCTCCTTTTGGGAGTCTACTAAATATGTGATAGATCTTTTCATTGTTGTCCTTTAGGGCACTGAGGCCCTGTTCATTTTCCTTCGATCATTTTTCTTTCTGTTCTTAGGATTTGATAATTTCTATTGATCTATCTATAAATTCACTGTTTCTTTTTGCTCCCATTTCCATTCTACTGTTGAAGCTCTCTAATGAATTTCTCCCTTTGTTTACAGTTCTAAAATGTCTATTTTGTTCTTTTAAAATAGTTTCCACTTCTTTGTTGCAATTTCTTATCTTTTAAGGCCATATGTTCCTTTAATTATTTGGGTATATTTTGATATATCTAATTATTTGAACATATTTATAATAGCTGCTTAATCCAACATCTAAGCTCTTTCTGGAGTTAGTTAATAGTGATTGCATGTCTTCCCTGACTATGGATAATACAACTCTTATTTACATGATTATTTGTGCCGCCAAAGCAAGCACGACATACTTACTAATTTTGGGTTAAAAACTTATCATAGTATTTGAAGCTTGGGTGGAGTTCATACTCAGATTTTGTAATTCTTCCTTTTGTGGTTTTATTTTCTCTATGGTTTCCCTCCTAAAATTCTAGCTTCTCTTCCAGCCCCAAGTTCTGTCTTTGAACACCTTGATCCAGTAAACAAAGCTTCACCTTTGTGCCAGCAGATCCGTACACAGGTTGGCCATGTATTCAATCAAAGAGCACCAGCAAATACAGCCTGGTGCAATTAAGTTCTGTTTTCATGGGTAGACTACTCTGTTATCTCTCCTTGCTTTCTCACCAGGCCCCCATGATGTCTCTGGTGAATTTATAGTTTACCTGTCAGCCAAGGACTTGAGCAGAGTTTACACTAAGTTTTTGGTTCCTGTTCCTTCTGTCTTGAATCCAGGATTCCCACATAAATTTACAGATGCTTTGACACCCTTGAACTCTGACCTCTGGTATCTTGAGAACATAAAATTGCAGTTTTCAGTATCACCACTAAAGCTGAAGTGGGGGTTGGAGAGGAGGTGACGAGGGGCTTCAAAATCCTTACTCATTGCAATTACAATCTTTCAAAGGAAAACTCAACTATAACTGATGTTGCCTAGCCCATTCTAGTCCCTGGCAATCACCAAACTGTTTTCTGTCCCTACATTCCTGCCTTTTCCAAAATGTCATATAAACAGAATCATGTAGTATATAGCCTTGTAAGCTGGCTTCTTCCATTTAGCACAATACATTTCACATTCAGTGAAATAGAGATGTGTTTTTTATTGCTAAGTAGAATTCTGTTTTATGGATGTGCTATTAGTGTGTTTATTCATTCACCAGCTGAATGACATTTGGGTTGTTTCCAGATTTGGATGATTATGAATAAAACTGCTATAAACATTTGCTTAGACTTTTTGTGATTACAGGTATTAATTTCTTTTGGGTATAAATACCTAGCAGTGGAACTTCTGGGTCAGATGGCAAGCATAAGTTTAAATTTATAAGTAACAGCCAAACTGTCTTCCCAAGTTATTGTGCCATTTTAAATTCCCATCAGTAATGTAAGAGAGTTCCATTTGCTTCGCCTTCTTGTCAGCACTTAGTAGTGTCATGTTTTACTTTGTTGGTGGTAGTTTTGTTTCGTTTGTTTTTAAATTGTCTTATCTTATGTTTTTAATTAGCATTTCCCTAATGACTAATGCTGTTGGTCAGCTTTTCATGTGCTGACTTACAATCCATATATTTTCTCTGATGAGGTGACTGTTCAGACTTTTGCCCAGATTTTCTTTTCTGGATCATATTTTTGATGGCATATCTAAGAACTCTTGGCATAAACTAAGGTCATAAAGATTTTCTCCTATGTTTTCTTCTATAATAGTTTAATTATCATATTTAACTCTATGATCTACTTTAAATTTTTTTATAAGGTATGAGGTATGTATGGAGGTACTTTTGTTTAATTTTGATTTTTGGAAAATGGATGTCCAATTTTTCCAGCACCAGTTGTTGAAAAACTGAATTTTCTCTAATAAATCATCTTCGCATTTTTGTCTAAAATCCATTGATTATTTTTGTCTAAAATCAATTGATTATATTCAGGTAGTATCTGTTTCTGGGTTTACTGTTCTGTTTCACTGATCTCTATGTCTATCGTTTTGCCAAGAACATACTCTCTTGAAGATTACTGTAGCGCTATAGCAAGTTTTTAAATCAGCTGGTATTCTGCATTGTCGAATTTGTTGGTCATTCTTTTTCTTTCACCTAAATTTTAGAATCGACCTGCCAATTTCTACAAAAAAAATCCTGCTGTGACTTTGGTTGGGATTGCATTGACTATCTATCAATTTAGGGAGAATTGCTATCTTAAGATTGAGTCTTTTAATCCAAGAACACTGTATCTCTTCTTTTTTAGGACTTGATTGCTTCTTTCACAAATGTTTGGTAATTTCAGCATAAATATCCTGTAATATTTTGTTAGATTTATACCTAAATATTTCATTTTTGTGGTATTATAACTGGTACTGCCCTTTGAGTTTCCTTTTTTTAATTCAAAATTGTATACAAAAAATGATTTTTGTATATTAACCTTGTATCCTACAACTTGATAAACTGACTTTTTAATTCTAGGATCACTTTTGTAGATTCCATGGAATTTTCTATATAGACAACCATATATTTGTCATTTGAAAATAGAAGTGTTTACTTTCTTCCTTTCTAATCTGTATACCTTTTACTTCTTTTTCTTGCCTTAATACACTGGCTAGGACTTCCAATGCAGTATCATATAAAGTGGTGAGAGCAGACATCCTTGCATTGTTTTTTATCTTAGGGAGAAAGCATTCATTCATTCACCATTAAGCATGATATTAGCTGTAGGATTTTTTTAATATGCCCTCTTCAAGGCTGAGGAAGTTCCCTTTTAATGCTGGTTTGCTGGAAGTATTCATCATAAATAAATGTTGAATTTTGACAAGTGCTTTTTCTCATTTACTGAGATGATCATATGGATTTTATCCTCTAGTTTGTTGATTTGGCCAATTACATTGTTTGATTTTCAAATGTTGAGCCCACCTTTTATTCCTGGGATAAATCCTTCCTGGCCATCATATATTATCCCTTTTATATATTATTGAATACTTTGTTCAGAATTTTTGCGTCTAAATGGTTTTGGCTATTGACCTTCAACCTTGTATCCAAAGGGTACTAGAGACCCTCTTTTTTTTTTTTTTACTGAAATACAGGGATACAATGGCAACAGGACATATCTCCTATTCTTTCTGGTTTCAGTTATATTTTCCAAACCTATGCCAAAGATCCCTATATTTTGGAAGGAATTATGTAAATTTCACCCTTTATTTCTCATTAGTCTAGTTCCTTGAGTCCACCAGTTAGAAACTTTCCACCAGTTAGAAACTAAGGGATTGAGGGGACAGTTGATTTCCATGTTAGACCTCCAACAGGTTTAGTGCTGTAAGTTCAAGCATGCTATACCTTCTAATATAATCCTCCATTACTAATTTTCCTTGTTCTTTAAGACTCAAGTCAGGTGACATCTCTGCTAGATGACTTATCTGAATTTCTCCCTCACTTCTATCCCCAGTTTTGATTTAAGTGCATCTCCAATATGTCCCTCTGAGTAAAGCACTTAGAAGTATATGCTTGGGACATAGTAATCGATCAATAAATATGGGCTACTAGTGTTGTTTTTATAATTTCTGTTTTTTTCCAAGGTGTAGTAAGTTTCTTGAGGACAGAAAGCTTTATCTTAGTCCACTGTAGTTGTCTGGCACTAGTAAGTGTGCCTGGGACATAGTAGTATGTGTTATTGCTTTTGAATGTAGGCAGAAGCAAAAAAAGACCTTTCTTGGGGACTGAGCTAAAAAAAACAAACTTTGGTCTCTTTCCAAATATTTAGGATTAATTTTGTTTCTCTCTAGAGTCACTGCATAACCACCCTTTGGGACTATCCATGGTGCTGACATTTGGCCAGTTGGCATAAGAAACCAGATCCTGCCTTGTCAACAATCTGGGCCATAGACTCCACTTACCTCGTATCTCTGTTAATCCCTCAGCCTGACTGATGACTAAAGCTTTTAAGTAACCCTCCCTATCTGATTTCCAAAATCAGCCCAGGGACCTCCTTTCCACACTCTATCCCATTAAACTTGATTCTCATAACACTGAACACCAAAGTGTCTAACTCTCTTCTCTATTCCAGCTTCCTTTCTTTCTCTACAACACTTTCAGTTTTGGTTCCCCATCATTGTGCTACTCCCCCTTCCCCAATTTTGATAGAAAAAAAAAGACCAGTTGGTGTGCATTTCATTATTGGAGACAAAAAAATTCTCTTTGGAATTAAACATGTGACATGTTTTGCCTAAATGTAGAGAGAAGAAGAAGGAAAGGCAAAGAACAAGAAACAGACATGCTTGTTGGAGGTAGGAAGTTGTACCTCTAACATTCACCTGTTTAAAATAAGTCCAAATTTTCTTTAAGACAGCTGAGAATGAGGGTGAGTGTTGGGGTGGGGTGGGGTTTTGTAGCAGGATCTGGCTAGGGGTTAAAGTCCAGGTGAGAGATGCCCTAAAGATGAACTTTGCTTACTTCACTAGTTTGTGTGGAGCCAAACCTGGCTACAGAATAGTTATTTTATTCCAGATAAACTCTGCTAATAGGAAGGCATCCAAAGGAGAACAGGAAAGTTTTGAGTCTTTTTTCCCCTCCATTTCCTTAAAAGAAATTCAACTACATTCACATGCAGATAAAATCATCACCAAGTCGCCATCTTCTAGTAGAAAGTCTGGGAACACTTACGTATACAGTTTCTAACATTGCTATAGCAAAGTGTACCCAGGAAATCTTGGCCGAGCCCAGGACTGGAAGTGACCCAGGTTCAGACGTGACAGTTCTCTGACAGTTGGTGCTGGGGGAGGACTGACCCAGAGGGGCTGAGCCAGCTTCTAACCCCTTACATGATGGCAAGCATTAATCATAATGTTTCTGAAGGCAAACATCATAATTATGCAACAACATTTTCTACTGTTTTAGTAAATATGAGTAACCAATGCCAGAATTTTTTTTTTAAGTTTTATTTTGTTTTGTGGCAAAGCTCACACTGTTTGGGGCCAGGCATTTTTCTGAGACTGTCACATATATGGACCTATCCATCCCCAAAGTAGCCCAAAGAGCTGGTTACTATCATTATACCCATTTTACATGTGAAGATGTTGGGGCCCTGAGAAGTTAAATAACTTGCCTGAAGCCACACAGAATAGCTAGGAAATGCCTATGTTATTTGAGTCAGGATTGAAACCCAAATGGTCTGGTTCTTATCCCCTGTGAAGCTGTTATGTGTGGTGGGTCATCTTTCTAGGGGTGCACAGACTGTACACGCAGCTAACTGGGTGGGCCAATAGCCCCTTAAATATGTTAAAAGCAAATGTCAAGGACTCCTTAAAGTGAACCGAGGGTATAGGTGCAATTCAAGGAAGCTGCGAAAGGAGTGAGCAAGTTACTAGGCTGTGAGCTCAGCTCCTACCCATCCTGCAGGGGTTGCCACTTCCTTAGTCACTCACTGTCTCCTGGAATCCCAATTACTTAGCCCTCCCCCAGCACTGTCTTCCCAGAGAGTCTAGATGGTTCCTAATCACACACAATCCTTTCTAACAGAAACAAAATAATATTTCATTGCTTTACTTTCTAAAATTTCTAACACTGTCTTGCAAAACAGCCCATCCCTACTGCTTGTGCTGACATTGCCTCACTGCCCTTTCTCCTTCCCGTCACCTTGGGTCACAATCAAGTTGTTTGGGCTTCACAAAGTCACCCCTTTGTTTGACCGAAACGCTGCTTGATCCAAGTTCTTTCCATCCCAGCTTCTTTTCCTTCTTCCAGCATTCCGAGGGTAATGTCTATGGTGGTTTAGAGTTGTATGTGCCTTGCAAAAACAAGTTCTTAAACTTAATCCATTAACCCTCGTTAGTAGGACTCTTTAGTGAGGTTACTTCAGTGAAGATGAGGTCCACCTCAATCAGGATGGGTATGAATCCTATTACTAGGGTCTTTTACAAGCAGAATGAAACTTGGAAGAGTGAGAAAGCCACAGGAAGCAAGAAGCTGAAATTCAGCAGAACCCGGAAGAGAAGGGAGAGCCCAGGAGAGGCCACAGTGTGCAGTGCCACTGACGGGGAGCCCACACCCAAGGACTTCTGGCAGCCAGCCCCAGCGCACCAGCCTTCGGAGAGAACATATTGCCTTGGGCAGGCCTTGACTTGAGCCCATGAGCTGATAAATTCCCATCATTTGATCTGACCCACTGCATGGAATTTGCTTGGACAGCCAAGGAAACAAAACCCCATCTCTCGCTCTTCCTCTCCCCTCCCAGCTCTGTTCATCCCACCTCACAAAATCTCTTTCTCTCTTCCTCCTTCATCTTTTTCTTCCTTGCCCATTCCCACAGGCAAGTCTCTCCCACAGACTTTCCCCCTCCTCTCTGTAAGCCAATCAACCAGACATTCGCCTTCGTTTGCTGCGGAATCCCTCGAGCCCACTGCAGTGCTGTCACTTAGTAGGCACTTGACACTCAGCTGTTCAATTAATGAAAAGACCGAAAGAGACTAAAGTCACGAGCACTGGGGGATGCATAAAAAAGTGACTTTGACACAACTACCTCAAGAAAGAAGAAAATCATTATTTTTCTTTCACTTCTTAAAGCACTCTTTTAAAATTATCACTTTGTACCTTCTTCTTAATTATAAAAGAATGCTTATTGAACAAAATTTTGTACATATGACAAGCTATTTGGTTTTAGAAGAAACAGGTATAATAACGAAAACCAGGGTCATTTGTCCTTCCATTGTCACTGCTGAAATTTTCTTATTTCTCCACCTCCTCATCGAGTTAACTTTGTCTCTCCTTGACACTTACCATTCAGTGTCTGTATTTAAAACTCCTTTCTTATTCAATTGCATTGCTTTTCTGGCTCCTTAAGAGTTACCAGTTTTACAATAGTATTCAGCTCTTGTTCACTGCAATGTGCAGAATTTTAGTTCTACTCTGGGTGAAATAAGCTTTATTAGCTAACCTGGAAATCCAAGTGCCCCCTTAACCTTGTTTCCATGGGGAAATGCATTTCAAATAACCAGCTGACACACAGACTGTTAGAACCAAGCCACTTATACACCAGTGGCTGCCTGGAATGGTGAGCGCCTATGACTTTTATTTGCCACATGATGTGCTGCAACAAAGCTGCTAGATGTGTCCATGAAAGCGCCCTTCTCCCAAACACAGATGTTTCAAGGTTCCTGTGAGCTGATGGAAGAGTGGAAATGCTCCAACAAAAAAAACCACAATAAATCAACAAGTTCGAATCACTATGAAACTCTGTAAAAGCTTGGTGTATCAGTCCATCCAAAGAAAATTTCATGGGATAACGTGCACCAACAGACTTTTTTTTTTAATTTTATAAATCTCTTCTGATTCAAGGCATAAATCTAGGAAAGAATGCTGAGAACTCACAGGTGCTGAGTAGCCACAAAAATGGACCAAAGGGCAGTCTATGAAATGGAATAGAAATGGAGAGGGGAGAAAAATGGCAAATATCTAATAGCCAACTACTATCTAATTTATCCAAAGAATAACAAATTAAAAACAGGAAGTTATTTTGAGAGGATCACTTTGGGTCATTCATAAACTATATCTACTTTGAGCTTAATAGCAGCTTAACTGTTCTTCCTGGGATTTTTCAAAACAGCTACCAGGATTGATTTAAATAATTGTACAAGACAGATTTTGTGTCTTTCTTTCTTATTTACAAGGTTAAACAGGTATCACAGGCAACAGAAAAGGATGCCAAGCATCAAAATAATATTTTTGGTAAAAATGAAAGACAGGTATATCTGAGATCAAAAGAAAGCAAGGCTAGAACAATTGAGATATTTGTTATGTGTTTCCAGATGCTTGAAATTGAAGTGCTGCACCCACATCCTGTTCAGATGCCACACTGTGCTTTGACAACAAGGAAAAAAGATACTTGCAAAATTAAAGAATGATATAGATCACATTTCTGGGAGGTTGTCTAGAACCCACAAATACAGACATAAGAAAAATATTAAACGTAACAAAACATGGCTTACAAAATAGAAAACTAGAAAAAACAAAACCAAACAAGGAACATCTGGAAATAATGGATGAAAGCAGAATGCCAAAATGAGGTCTGTTCCAAAAACTATGAAAAGACCCAAATAATTTGTAGAGAATGTGGATGTATCCCGGCTTGCTTCATGCTGTGCTTTACTCTGTGGCTGATGCTGCCACTCCTGACAGTGCCTGCGAGTGGGGACTATCCTTGTTTCAGAGGGTGACACACACAGCACTCGCTGGGGCTCTACCTGGGTGGCCTCTGGGCACTCATTTATGCTGCGCCTCTAGCATACAGTATGATAGTGCTCAAGACAGTGGCATCAGCACCTCTCTGGCTTCACTATCTATTGCTGGAAAGATAGTATATTGGAGTTTGGTGATAGGGAGCTGGGGGGAATCCCAGGACTGGGCAGCTTCTCGGACTACCTAGAGAAAGAGACCAACACCCATTGGCATGGGGTCTGGGAGTTCTGTTCAGTACATGCAACAAAGATGAATTTGTCAAGGGTAGCACTGCACTAGGGTGGGCAAATTAAGTAAAGCCCCCAAATTCCTTTGACTTCCATTGTGGTCTTTTAAGGAACTGGTAGATCTAAGCCTATTGTAAAGATGAACTTCTTATGAAACATGCAAAGTCAACTACATTTATACGAGTTTGTCCACATACCTTCTAGCAGTTTGAATGCTTTTGGCAGCAAGCAACAGAACAATCAAACCTGTCTCTTAACCTACAAGGACATTAATAGTCCACCAAAAAGTTCAGGTAGGTGGTCCCAGGGTTGATTTGGTGATTCACTAATGTCATCATGAACCTGAGCCCCTCCTACTCCCACTCTCAACAACTTGGTGTTGTCCTCATATTGTTAGCTCATGGTCAAAGTTCCAGGGACCACATTCTGACAGCTTTCAAAACTCACAGAAAAGAAAATTTCCCCTGAATTCTCCAGCAGACTTCCCCTGAAATCTCACTGATCAAAAATGGGTCCTATCCCCCCCTGCCCAAATGAATTGCTTTCAAAGGGGAACTGAGTTGCTATGATTGACTTTAGACTAATCAAACTTTTAGTTAGACACATTGCAGCTAGAATGAAGTTTGGATTCCATTATCAGTGAAGGAAAAGGAAATTGTATACACTTGGCTTTTAGGAGAGGATAAATAGATAAATAAAAAGACTCAGCAAATGCTATAACACTGCCTAAATGTTTATGATGCTACTCTTACTTGGATGGAAAAAATGCAACAATCAGTGTAGGCTGTGGTGCTGCAAGAACAAGGAACTCCAAGCAGACAAAGGTTTACTTTTGTTCATGTTCCATGCCCATCGTGCATCAGCTGCAGCTTTGCTCCACTCATAGACCCAGGCTCATGGACCAGCCATCCACTGGGATATTGCTGGTCTTAGAGCAGAGGAGGAAAAGACATGGCAACCCACGTGCTGGTTCTTAGTGCTTCATGTGTCACTTCTGCTCACAATTTATTGCCCAAAGCAAGTCACTTGTTCACTCCTGAGTTCCATAGACAGGGAGGTAGAATCCTCCTTCGGGGAGGGGCTCTCAGGGACGAGTGGCAAATATTTTGAGTGATAATTACCAAAAAAGTGGTTGTGTAATTTGGCCATTATTCACCTCAATACAGCCATGCGCATGTGTGAATCAACACTTGTGGGCTTGCAGTCTTGTTTGAGTTTTTCTGTTTTCATTAAAAAAGCACAGCAGCCAGACCCTATCATTTTTCCTGTGGTGATTAGATCACCTGAAGAACAAAGCAAATGTAGAATAGCATTTGTTGTTTCCCTCTTGAATTAAAATTTTAATAAAAAATACAATGCAACACTACTAAAGGCATTTTAAGACAGCCTGAAAAATCCCATTTTCCAAGCTTTATCTCCCCTTTTCCCTCCCTCAACTTTAAGCCCTTTTGAGTGCAGAGAGGATGCTTAACTGTCCTCTGAACATCTCGTTTTCTTTTATTTTTTTCAATCTAGAATTAGCCTGACTCAAAGGGGTAGTTCTGAACACAACCACTGCAGTGTAATCTTTCACAGTTCAGTTGGAAAGAGCAGAGTTTTCTGGTGGGGAAGCTAGTTAAACCTAAGGGTGAAGCCCTCACCTCTGAAGCTCTATTCTAGTACTCCTGGGAGCCAGCCTGCTAATGTCCTTGCAAAGTAGCTCTCTACCAGAGCATTCTTTCTTTCATGTTAGCTTCTGTGTCCTCGGAATGAGAACTGGGGCAATTATGTAACTCCCTGTGATTTTCCTGCAATTAATTATGGGAGGAAACTTTGTTTGTCTTGTTTTCCAGGTCTCTGCAAAAGCATTAAATGAAGCAAGCTTTTGCACTGACAGCTTATTTTTCACTTATTTTGTGATTAACAAAATTCTATGTCAACATATTACATAGAAACCACTTTTGGCTTATTTGGAGTAGTTAATAGAGTAACTTCTCTATTCTCTTAAAAATAAATGGAATGGGGAGTATTTAGTGACATTTTTGCCCGGTATTTCTTAGCCAAGACCTATGTTTAAGCAATATTATGTGATGAGAGTGCATTAAGACATTATCTGCACTGATTTTTAACATATTGTGTCTTTCTTTTTAATTTACATATAATTAGATTCACATTTTCTTTCTTTCTTTTTTTTTTTTTTAAGTCTAGCTGTATGTGCTTCAATACCTGTATAAGTTCATGTAACACAAACACAGTCAGGATACAGACATACAGATGTCCCCTCACTGCCTCCCCAGGGCCTAACCCAGCCACCCTGCTGTCCCTCCGTAGAGGGAGAGTGTCCTAATTCAGAGTACCAAATAAATGGAATCCTAGAGTATGTCATCACTTGGGACCAGTTTCTCTCACACAAGGTTAATATACATGAGATTCATCCATGTTGTTGTGTAAATCAACAGTTTGTGCCGTGTCACTGTTGAACAGCCTTCCATTGTACGGAGGCACTACAGTTTGCTAATCCAGGCATCCGTCGGAAGACATTTTGGTTGTTTTTAATTATTGGTCACTATGGGTAATGCTGCTTTAAACATTCATGTACAGGTTTTTGTGTGAATGTGAGTTTTCCTTCCTCTAGTATACACAGCTAGGAGTGAAGCAGTGTCATGAGCAGACATCTGCACGCCGATGTCCATAGCAGCAGTGCTCACAACTGCCAAAAGATGAGACAACCCAAGTGCCCATCAACAGATGAGTGGGTAAACAAAATGTGGTAGATGCGTACGATGGAATATGATGCAGCAGTAAGAAGAAATGACATCCTGGATCGCATGACAAGATGGATGAGACTTGACATAATGCTGAGTGAAATAAGCCAGACACAAAGGATAGATACCATATGATTTCACTAATATGAAACCCCTCGAAAATGTAAACTCAGTGTCTTAAAGTGCAGAATATAGGGGGCCTAGGGATAGACAGGCGCTAGAGAAGGGCTAACAAGTTACCTGGACTGTACAGACCAGTTAACGAGATTGAACTTAAAAGTATGGGGATGGCTAGAGGTGATGCCAGTTCACTAGTAGGTTTGTAAGTAACAGTGCCATAGTGGAGGTGAACATAACTGAAAGGGGTTGTTTAGAGCCATGTACCTCACCGATTAGCAGTACAAATACAAATAAGTTCTTGCATGAACTACTTCTAAGGTATGACACTTGTACAAAGCTCATAATAGAAGGTTATATGGTAAAGCTACTACTGCAGGCTATGGCCTATATTTAACAGGATTACATTTACTAGTATTACCACAATACTAGGGGTAAATAATTGGAAAGTTGGGGAGAGACAAGGATTAAGGGGACTTTTGGATTTTCTCTTTGGTATGGGTTTATCTATCTGTTATTTTTCTCTTTGGAGCAATGAAAATTGTCTAAAAGGGAAAGTGATAATGACTATAAAACAAAGTGAGTATACTGTGAAGCACTGTTTATTTTGGATAGCATATATGCTATATGAATACATCTCCACAAAATCTGCAGATTCAAAATAAATGAATAAACAGAAATATTCAAGTGTGCGAGAAACTGTGGAGAGAGAGGTCTAGCTATGCGATGTTGGTGGGGCAGCAGAGTGGGGCAGCCCTCCAGAGGATAATATAGGGGCTCCACAGGAGGCTAAATAAGGGGTGGCCATATGATTAGGCAATCCCGTTACTGGGAATATATCCAAAAGAACTGAAAGCAGGGACTAGAATAGACATTTCACACTGGCGTTATGGTGACATTATTCATGATACCCAAAGGATGGGGGTAGCCAAAGGTTACATCGACTGAGAAGCAGAAGGACAAACTGTGGTATATTCATGTGGTGGAATATTATACGGCTACAGAAAGGAATGACGTCAAGAGTCACGCAACAAGGTGAATGAACCACGAGAACATCATGCTGAGCACAAAAAGCCAGAAACAAAAGGATAAATACTGTGCGGACTCCTTCAGAGAATACTTAAAAGGAAGTTGGGGCATAGATTAAGTTCTTACAGCGGTCACATTTACCCCTGAGCTTTTCTAATGCACTAAAAACTGTAATAGCATATCTGTGTCCTGCATAAGAATAACCTCCAGAATGACCTGCCAACTTATTTGAAATCTCTCAGCCACTGCAACTTTGTTTCATTTCTCTTCCTCCTTTTGGTCAAGAAGGCTTTTGAAAACGCTTCTATTTTGCCTTCATTTCTGAAGGGTATTTCAATGAACATATAATTCTGGATTGACATTTCTTTTCTTTTGGCACTTAAAAAATGTTGTTTCAGTGTTTCCTGGCCTCCATAATCTCTGATGAGAAATCCACAGTCATTTGAATCATTTGACCTCTATATGTAATGTGCCATTTTTCCTCTGATTCTCTCCAGACTTTATCTTTGATTTATAGCAGTTCTGATGCCCCAATTTTTTTTTGTTTGTATGTTTATTTATATTGTATAATATAACATATATACAAAGCAAAGAAAGGAAAAAGCAATCGTTTTCAAAGCACTCTTCAACAAGTAGTTACAGGACAGATAGATCCCAGAGTTTGTCATGGACTACCATACCGTCATCTCAGATTTTTCCTTCGAGCTTCTAGAACATTGTATATATGTTATTTTTCACACATACCAAAAAGAAAAAACATCGACTGTGATGGTAAAAAAATATTTATTCCTTCAAGCCTCCAATGTCCTGGAGCAGCTAGAAGGAAAAAATCTGAGATCATTTTTTTTTAATTTATTTATGAATTAAAAACAATTTAACAAATGAACTAAAACATCAACATATATAATCAGTAATTCACAATATCATCACTTAGTTGCATATTCATCATTTCTTAGAACATTTGCATCAATTCAAAAAAGAAATAAAAAGACAACAGAAAAAGAAATAAAACGAAAACAGAAAAAAAAAGATTATACATACCATACCCCTTACCCCTCACTTCATTAGCATTTCATACTAAATTTATTTTAACATTTGTTCCCCCTATTATTTATTTTTATTCCATGTGTTCTACTCGTCTGTTGACAAGATAGATAAAAGGAGTATCAGACATAAGGTTTTCACAATCACACAGTCACATTGTGAAACCTATATCATTATTCAATCATCTTCAAGAAACATGGCTACTGGAATACAGCTCTACATTTTCAGGCAGTTCCCTCCAGCCTCTCCATTACATCTTGAATAACAAGGTGATATCTACTTAATGCATAAGAATAACCTCCAGGATAACCTCTTGACTCGGTTTGGAATCTCTCAGCCATTGCCACTTTGTCTCATTTCACTCTTCTCCCTTTTGGTCCAGAAGGTTTTCTCAATCCCTTGATGCTGAGTCTCAGCTCATTCTAGGATTTCTGTCCCACGTTGCCAGGAAGGTCCACACTCCTGGGAGTCATGTCCCACATAGACAGGGGGAGGGTGGTGAGATTGCTTGTTGTGTTGGCTGGAGAGAGAGACCACATCTGAGCAACAAAAGAGGTTCTCTTGGGGGTGACTCTTAGGCCTAAATTTTAAGTAGACTTGACCTATCCCTTGTGGGGTTAAGTTTCATATGAACGAACCCCAAGATGGGGGACTCAGCCTATAGCTTTGGTTGTCCACAATCATTTATTTTTTTTAATTTTTTATTAATTAAAAAAAAATTACAAGAAGCACAAACATTCCCAACACATACACTCAGCAATTCACAATATCATCACAGTTGCATATTCATCATCATGATCATTTCCCAGAGCATTTGCATCAATTCAGAAAAAGAAATAAAAAGACAACAGAAAAATAAAACAAAAACAGAAAAAAAAAC